>UYRT01078479.1:344-10628 GCA_900617915.1 Gongylonema pulchrum
TTTTGTACGCACCATTGCCACAGTTATCATGAATGGTATTTCTGTAAAATAGAGAACCTAGTCCGTAGCAGGGATGGCGTGTGAAACGCTCTGGCTAATTCATATTCATGTATTCAAAAGGGACTGGAAATTAGTCCACTAGCGACTAAGATTATTGCTTACGTTGGAACAATATTTACTGGAACAAAAGCAGTATTCAAGCAATCTTCGATCGCTGAGTAATATTTGCTACTGTTCCAGCAATTCGTGCATATTTTCACTATTTAAAGGCGTTTTTCTTCACTACAAACTGCTGCTCCCCTCCTAGGCTTTCAATTTTTTATAAACCACGCCTGTTGTTTGTTTGTTTTTGTGCTTGTGTGTGCGTATGTAAATGTGTATGCATGTGTGTAGTTTATCTGTACGAGTGCGCTTGCGGATGTCTGTACATGCGTGTGCATGATGTGTATGTGTGAGTATACGCATATGCATGTATGTGTATTTATGAATGCATTATTTAATGCACAGGTGTGTATGATCTGTGAATTTGCATGTAATGCACATTTGTGAGTCATGTGTGTTTGTATGGTGTGTGTGTGTGTATGTGTTGTTCTCTTACTACATATGTTCAATTCCGGAACTGCAAAACCAAAGAAGCTATAGCTTGGGGAATAAGTTTCTTGGCTGTAAAAAAACCAAAGGTCTGAAAAAAACAACTTTATCGCTCGCTTTATGTTTTAATTCATTGCTCTTGTCTACAGTCTCACGTACAAATTGGGCCTACTGTGTAATCTAAAAAAAAAAAAAACAAAGCTACAAACCAAAGAAATTATAAGAAACTGGTTTGTCGCACAGTGCAAATTAAATATTCTATTTTCTCATAGATCAGTATCCCTTAATCTTTCACCAAGGCTCAAATTTCTTTTTCTCGCGCAAAGGGCAAATAAGAAGGACTTTTTAACTTTGGTAAAACAGTAGTCTCTAATAAAAACACAGACGCATAGTGGTCTAAACCACAAATTCTTGTGTATCTATAGCAGTCTAAATTATGATCATGAATTCCTCTGCTTTTGGTTAAATTTCGCTAAAATTTTATGCTGAATGGTGCTGCATTTTCTTGTCAGGCTACTCGCATTAACCAATAATTTTGGGGTTCAGCGAAAAAAGTCAAAATTTTTTTGCTTTTCCGACTACTTCCCTTTTATTATGCGTTTTTTGCAGCTGTGCAATGCAGAAAAAGCACATTGACGAGGGGCTGTCTGTGCGTGCCCGTATGTCTGTGTGTCCGTGTGTGCGTCTGTTCTCATCTCAAGACCTACAAAAGCTACAGGGCTGAAACTTTGGAAACTTAAACTACATAGACATACAGGCCCAATCCCTAAAATTGGCACTCTTACCCACGTGGTACCTGCGCATGGGCCCGCCAAAGTTTTTTTGTTAGGGACTTAGTCAGGGACTTACTAGTTAGGGACTTACCAGAAAAGCTAGAAAGCTGAAATTTTAAGGGGATGTTCCCCGTCTACGTAAGTTTCAATGAGCTCAAACTCAGCTCTCAGGTATGCGTGGTGCCTGAGCACGGGCCCGTCAAAGCTTTTTTTGGGTAAGTCCCTAACTTGAAAATTTGAAAAGCCAGAAGACTGTAATTTTAAGAAGATATTCTCTGTCCACCTATATCTCACAGAGCACAAAACCAGTCGTCGGGTGAGCGTGGTACTCACGTACGGGGCCAAAATTTTCCTCGGGTAAGTCGCTAACTCGAGAATTTGAAAAGCTAGAAGACTGAAACTTTGAAAGAATGTTTCCGGACAGTACTGGCTGCCAGTCTGAAATTCTTTTAGCTAGAAGCAACTGCCGGAAAAAACAGTTCCGTTATCAACTATGCAAAAAACGCACCTTCGCAAGGGCAGCCCGTGCGTTGGTCAATTATTTTTAACTGTGCATCAAGACAAGCCTACTCAGAAACTCGGGAATCGATATGTCTCAAATGATCACTCAGAGAAGAAGTGTTTGTTTAACACTTCACGGCATTTGATCGCAGTTTATAAAGCGGCATCAACTTGATCACTTAGGTGTTCCCCCTACCATTTCTAAAGTAAGCTCTGAAAGGCTCCAAAAAATTAGAACCCTCGTGAATGGCTTACAAAATTTTAATTTTTCAGTGTTTGTGCAGAAGTGCGATGCTCCCGATGTCGCTAATCCCGGTACTGGCAGCGGTCGCAAATTTTACGAATGCAGGACTGGTTTTATCACCGACATCTGGCAATTTTTTAGCATTTTACTTCCTTACTGCATTAATTTTTCCCTGTCCGGAAGTAGGACCGTGGAAGCAGCTCGGTTTTAATGCTTTAGTTCGAAGGTTTCACCTGTCGATGGGGGTGACAGTTCCTGAACAATTTGTACATTGGTTTTGATTGCAAATTGATGCTGGCATATTCCAGGAAGTCAAAACCGCCGTCAACTTGCTTGTAAGTAACTTTCAAAGAAGCGAGTCATCGTCAGCGAATGGTTACTGCTGGCATTTGCTACCCTCGGCATACATCTGACAGCCTCCGCCCTTTATGCAGAATAAATACGGAGAGGTCACGATCACTCTGTTAAAGCTATGATACACAGCCACTTTAATGGGATACTCTGAAACAGCTGTTCAGATAACTTTTAGAGGGTTGGAAAGAAGCATGTCAAAAATATCACAGAAATTTCCAGTTTTCCAAAAAAAAAAACGGAAAACTAACATCCAATATACAGTTTATAGCAACTGCTTAAACACACTCTGCTTTTATCGGGATTTGGCAGAAGTTTTTTATTTTCAGCCTAAGCTTTTCACACAACGGATAAAATAGCATTCCTTCACTGTACGCATGGTGTCAAAGATCCATACTACGAAGGAAGGGCAATAGAAAATACTGTTTTCTTTTTTGATAAAAAGTTTTTAGAAACTTTATGTTTGAATAAGTCTTTAGATGTTTTTTTCAGAAACACCAACTGACGCGGGTGACATGAACAGCACCGAAAACGATGATCGGGCGATCACACAGGAACCGATTTTAAACAAGTGTTTGCTGCATGAGCACATTGTACCACGCATCTTCGACTACTTGGGTCAAAAAGATCTGCACACTGTTATGCAGTAAGCTTACAATTTTGTTGATAATTGCAACAGTTGGATTAGCTTCGATTCATAATCTGCCTCTCCTGTTGCAGAAGTCAAGCCAAAAGCGTGCAAAAATTACTTCATTCTTGCCTTCTTTTTGTTGGCGTTGGTTGCAGCGTCAGAGGGAAAGAATTTGTATGTATGGGTCAGCACTATAGGTTTAACTAATACTGCTCTGACTGGTGACCGACATGTTGGCAACTTTGCCTTTTGTTTCGTTTCTTGAACAAGTTGTTGGTCCAACGATCCTGTTGTCAGAATCACTTGCAATAATCACTTCAAGTTTTTTCAAAATCTTAGTTTTTTGAGTAACACCACTTTGTTTGAATGCTACCACTCTTGGATTATGCAAGACACCTTGTCTACTGGAAGATTTTCATAAATAAGCATAGTACTGTTTGCTCCACATTTTTTTATGTAAAAAGCTCTGCTTGAGAATTGTATTACAAAAACAAGTCAAAGCTCTTTACAAATTGTTTTTTTAAAATAAAATCTAAGGAATTCGGGAAGCAGCCGGAGTGACAACAACTGCCACTTGCTTGCAAAGCTATGGATGGCTTGTCCTTTTCACTATTACTTTTGTATATCAAAACCACAAAGCCAAAACCCTTTCGTTCTATGAAAAGCGGAAACATTCGAAAGTATTTCAGTGGTAGCTAGAGCCAACAGCAATTATCTGTGCATGTGCTACACTGATTTTAGATGAATTTGTCTACAGCAGTTAATTTACGCAAGCCTGCTTCTGAAAGCCTAAAGATTCTGCTCATTCCACACAACTGTTTTGAACCACTGCCTTTTTACAAATTTCAATTTTTTTTGTCAGATAAATTCGGACAAAATTTTTGACAAAATTTCTTGCATTCGACGAAAAGATGTAGGCCGATTTTAACTAAACTTCTTGGGGAACGCAGATCGGAAATCTATTACAGCCACATTCATTCTCTTGCAGGGCGGCCCCCAGGCCTATTCAGAAAAAAAAACAGATAAGGACAGACTCACTTGAAGAAGCAACCTCAGAATACTTGTGAAGCTCATTTTGTAAGACAGACCATGGAATTCGCTGGGATCATTTGACAAGGAGAAACACTCTCCCAGAGAATCGTTCATGACCAAGATCTATCTGCCACAGCCTGCTTGATCAGAATGTTTAGAAGTCCCTTCCCCTCAATATGCTCCCATGATCCTCAGTTTCGTTCCATCACAAAGACCTAAAACGTATAAGTGGATTCCTTTGCACAGGGACGCGAATCGCGGAGCAACTCTTCAGAAAGTGGATCTTACTTAGTAACAATTTAAATACACTTTTTTGCATTTAACAACACGGTTTTCCTTAAAAATAGCCATTTTTTAGTGCTTGTAAGGCCTGGGAAAGAGAAGGATACAGAGCGTTGGCGCGTCGCTACGCAGAGAAGATAATTTACCTACAAGGTAAAAATATGTCTACAGAGGACTGGGAATTCTTCCGAATATGGAACGACTACTTTCATGAGGTTAAATTCTTTTCATTTTTTACACAAGTGACGTTTGTGAGAAAACCTTTATGGCAAGACATACGTTCTGGAAATAATATTAAGGCACCAGTGGTATAATACAGAAAATTATGCCGTAAAAATTTCTACACTGAAATAAGCGTCTTGAAAATTTAGCAGTAAAATATGTCACTAACAAATCGAGTTCTAAACTGTTTTAGACTTCTAGAAAAACAAAGCGTGAAATGCATTTAAGATATGAAGCGTTACTACAAGTCAAAATCCCTTTTATGTTCACTTTTGTCAAGAGGATAGTATCCACAGTTATAACAAGCGTCGATGGCTTCCTCTTTTGAGAGTTGCTTAACGGCAAGTCACTAGCAACTTTGAATTCCTAACAATTACCAGCACCAATTAGCTATCAAACCGAATGGACGATCGTGGAGAGCTTGGCTGCCTCAGTGGCGGAGTTGTTCCTTCGACTTTCTGCGCGACAGTAACTTCACCTTCCGCTAAGCCATGCTCGTTGGCTCTTTGTAAATGAATACTGTAATCATTTTGTAGTATGATATATATAGTATAATATATATATCATAATATTCATAATATGTATATAAATACTATGCATGTATGAAAAATTGCATTTTTCTTAAAACTTATTTGAGATGAGTTTTTAAATTGCATATATTTTTAGAATCAATACTGGAAACCACAGCAAGCGTTAGTCTTCCAAAAACGAAAGCGCCTGTTACGGGAATCGGAGCCAAAGAAAGCGGATTCAGTTATATTGTCACGAAGCGACAAATGTGCATGCTTATTCACTCGCCCTTCAACAATTAACGGTCACACTCACGGTTTATCTTGAATGGCATATGTTGAAGCCGATTTAGGTGGCCATAGATCACTACTACCACATGAATTAGCGACGTATTAGGCTCGCCGATGCGATCAGCTCCGGCGGCAGGAATTAGGGCAAGGTAGAGGAAAGCAGCAAGGGAGCTAGTGAGGAGTATGGAGCGATTAATGATAACAGTGACTGGGGTTTGGTGGGAGATGCGCGTTCAGATGCCACTTGAAGGCGGGGTTTAGGGGTAAGGTGAAAAAGGGGGAGAAGATTACTAGCCAGGAATTCGAGGCAAGAACTGGGACAGTAGTAAAAGGGGAGGAATAATACAACAGTACAAAGGAAACTAAATTAAAAAGAGCCCTAAATTATGAAAAAAAAGACAGATAAAAGCGAAATCAAAGAATCGGACCAATGAGTAAAAAAAGAAAAAAGCAAAAGCAAATAAAAACCGAGGAAGCAAGAGCAAAAAACAAAAAACATGACAAAAGGAAAACTTATAGGTGAAAGTTGCCTTATAAAAGCCCGCCTTTGGTTTGGGCTTCCCTATTTATGAAGCTAATGCTTAGGCAAAACTGGGAGCTCTCTGTTTTACCTACACAGCTTTACCTTATTGGCCCTTAGTTTTACCAAATCGTTAGCTCCATAAATGGGGAAGCCCTTTACTGATTATGGGTTTTTCTTTTGTTTAAAGATTGTTTGTAGTAGTGGGCTTCCGCATTTGCAAGGTTGATGCTTAGTAAAGCTGAAAGCTCTTAGACCTAAGCATCAGCTTTGTGAATGGGGAAGTGTCCTAATTATGACAGGTTTTTAGAGGACAATTCCTACTCGCATGGAGTGAGTTTTTTTTTTTTGTTTGTTTTTACTTTTTTTTGGTTCACACTTTTCTTCTGATTTTGCTTTTATTACTGTGCCCAGGCTTGCTTCAATTTATTTTCTTGTGTTGCTTTGCTTTTTTTTTATCTCCACAGTAGCCTACAGTTTTTACTTCGAGTCTTGACTTCTGTTCTCGTTCCCTTTCTTTACTCTGTTCTGAAATCCACCCTGCAAGGCAACTTCCATCCTGCGGTAAAAAGCAGGAGTACTCCTTCTCCTTGTCACTTGCCACCTTCCTCCTTATCTCTTTTACGTAGCCTGGGCAGTTGCCCAAGGTGTCCACGCCACATAACTCCTCAATCCATCTTACCAACCCTCTACCTTCAATCCCGCGCAAGAGATTGAAGGTAGCTTCGCCGCAGAGGGGTAAGGACACCCGAAAAGGTCTTTCACAGATCGTGTATGATGCTGGCCGAGCTAGCCGAGCCGAGATTTTATAATTGCCCTACTTAACGCTGGGTGGATGGATAACGTGACTGAGGGTTATGGGTGGTGGAATTACTGTTGTCTCCAGCTCCCACAGTATGATTATCCAGGACTCCAACTTGGTGTGAGACTGGCAATGGCTAAGCGGTGTCTGAGGCATGGCGGAGCATAAACCTCGACAAATTTAAGCGTGTCAAAATGATGCTGTGGCGCATTTTGTTCTAAAGTGGCCTACGAGTCAGCATTGGCGTCATCAACCGCTGTTATCCTAATATTCTTGGTGATTTTACTTAACATGCTTCAGTGATTGGTTTTGATTGAAAAAAAAAACGGTGGTTAAGCTGCATCAAGCAAAATTTCCCGTTTCAAGAACAGAACACAGCAACTTTTTTCCCAGATACGGATAAAATTTACTTGAAGAAAACAGAGCTCCACATTTTCAAAATACTATGTCGCATAATCAGTCTTCCGGGGACCTTGCTTCGTTGCTTCATGTGTTTTTTTAATTACAGAGTGGCATGTATCTGGTCTGTTAAGTAAGGCAGTTGAAAAGCTCCAGACAGATGGTTCCAGTGGCTTCTTGCTGCCGGAGGCGCTTCTGGGTAGTCCAGCCGTCGTAATAAAAGTGTATACCATTTCAGCCGTATTTCTTGAGTACGCAAATTTACGTGATTTTTCTATTTGTTTTTCTAGATCTAATAGTAATCTAGGCTAATGCTTCGAACTCAGCTCTTTTAAGCCGTCCTGAAAGGTTCATGTGTTAAAAACAGTTCCTCTGCTATTTGCTTTAAAATTTCAGTAGTGAATTGGCACTAATATGTTATCACACCAGGAAATGAGTCCTGCTTTCAACCACATTTTATAAAACAAGTGCTAGAGATCCCTATCCAAAGGAATTAATTGCTTTTTTCACACAAATGATTAGCCTACCACTTCCTGGAAATCGAGGTGCGAAAGCAGGTTCTTGAATTACTCTGAAAATTTTTGCACGAAATGCTCTAAGGCAAATTTCTGATTGTCATGAAGTGTCGCAACTACGGTTGATTACCATCGCCTTCACAGCAGTGATAAGGAGAATCCTCACTGTTAAAAACAAAAAGGAGGTGTTGTGTACGAACTCGTTTTCAAGCACTGTTGCAAAAGCCACCGAAAAGCCGGCAGCTGTTGAGAATGAGCCTCGCAAAATGCAGCAGTCAAATGGTACAGAGCATAGCTTCTCAACAAAATGTGGTCGAAGTGAAGCGAACTGCCAAAGAAGCCGACAAGCAACACTCGTGAAGTCTTTCACGGGTTTATGGGCCTTGGCTTCTTTATGGTGGGAGTGTAGCAGAAAACCGCCGCCTGGCTGCTGCGCGTTGTGCTGGTTTTTCGCGGGCCTTTCAGAGCAGCTGCTGAAAGGCCCGCGAAAAACCAGCACAACGCGCAGCAGCCAGGCAGAGCAGTACACGTGTGAAATGCAGTAAGTACAGAATATAGATGCTCCAGCAAATCGATAGTAGCACGAGGTCCATTGGTGTAATAGACAGCACGTCCTTTCCCGATGTAAAGGGAAATGGTTCGATTTCCTCCCGGTTCATTACCATTTTCAAATAGAAGCTGCATTCAGGACAAACATCGCTTAAATTGTGGGGAATTTTAATTCTTTGCTTCTAAAACATCTAATTGGGCCGTATGCTCTTCTCAAAATGGTTTGCTCATACCGTATACATCTCTTCTGATTCAGTAAAGAAAAAAGTTGAGATTGCTGATCAAATGTACAATTGAATTTGTCAGCATTTTTTCATTTTCGCTTGTGTGCATCTTTTGAAATAAGGTCGATTTTTAAATCAACTTTGACTGACTAAGAGACATCGAAGAGTAAAATTGATGCGAATAAGGTACCAGAAACTGGTTTTAAGCATGTATTTTCAGTGACCAACTCAAACTGTTTACCGGCAGTCCGGACGAGAACAAAAAATTATTTGGAAAGAAATTTGAATGGAAAAAAGAGGTCCGTTTTCAGACAAATTTTTTAGATTGAGTAATCAATTTTCTTGACCAGTGCAGCACTGCTTAACTGCCAGCTTTCTGGCGATCCTAATACTTCTTTTGCTTCCTGAATGGATTGCCCGCTCGATAACTCTCCCAAAAGACTTTAGCCAATTAGTAATTTAGCAGCATGTTTTGAATGTCACCACTTCCTAAACGTTCTATTCGCCACTCGGTTGAAGCAGCTTTTGGTCTGAGAAACATGAACTAAAGATTAAGGAAAATCGCATGCGGTGTCAATTACACCATCGGAAACAAATAATATCCAGTGGCGGTTCGTCTTGCCCTCTAAAAAAAATATCAGCTCGGTGATTCTCCGACGAGGTTTTAGCGATTTTAGGATGTCACCAGCATGTTGGACACCCACCCTTTTGTCTCGATTGCTATCAATTCCTGACTAGCTTGAGTTGTCTTTCTTGAGAGAAAGTTTTTTTCTTTTTTAAATTTTTGCTTGTTTTTACGCAAAACTGGCTTATGAATAAAAAGAAATAATTTAGCTTGTTAATGGCAGGAAATTTTTCAGGATCGTATCAAAGGAGCAATGATTATAAGCCAGGGCCCTGTCCGTACCGTTAACAATCGTTGGAATGCTATAATTAATGCCAAAAAAATGAGTAGCATTTTGGGATCATTGCCAGAAGCACCAAGTATGACTATATGTGCAGTCGCTGATGACTATCAATTCGATCTCAGCGAAGGGTCAATATGCATTTTTTACGAGATTTTTTTAGGGAAATGCCCAAAGAATAAAAACCCAGGCTGGAACGCACCAGGCGAGCCGGTGCGATCATGCGTTTTTGCATCCAACTTTGAGGTACTCCATCATTATTTCCCTCTCGTTGCCTCACCCCTCCACTCGCTGCTCTCGCCCCTCCCCTTCCCCCGCATCCGCCCTGGATATCCATCTTCTCCAAGCGGTGATATTGTGCTGCATTATACAGCACTATTACAAAGCTGTATTCCGTGAATGCGGTACCGTGAGTCCAAGCCCCTGCTGAGCGGTTTAACGCTCTTCATTTTGGGCTTATTCATGGTGGTGGAGCGGTCCGACTCTACACAGTGGAGGTTGTTTGTGGTTGGGGGGTGGGTGATTGTCCGTGGTGGTAGGATGTGGGCGGTGTTCGGGGTGGGAGGGGGACGGGGAGTGTTGGGGAGGTGGTCGGTGTTGGGGAGGTGGCCGGTGTTTGGGGGGCGGCCGGGTTGGAGAGTGCCCGATGTTGGGGACGCTCGGTGTTGGGTGGAGTGGGGAGAGGGGGGTCAGCGTTCTTTCGCTTCTCGTTTGTGCTTGGCATTTGCAGATGTTCGGGGAAAGGGGTACCTTTTGCGATTGCTCTGGGAGAGGGATACCGTAGTGTTTTGTGCAGAATACGGACAGCGGTGTCCCCTTCAAAACAGCCGTGGCACCCGCCTCCTAAGAATAGCTGCGTAATCCACATCTCGGAACTGCCACGGGAAAACGACTGCCTTAGGGGGCCCAGGTAGCAACTGTTTTGCTATAGAAAACTGATTTT
>UYRT01078486.1:8866-19652 GCA_900617915.1 Gongylonema pulchrum
GGACACCGACTGCCTGCAAGTGTTCACTGACGAGCAGCCGGCCAAGTGCATTTTGTTCGGTCACTACAACCTAACAAAGCTATGAAGCAAGGCGACATTTGTTCGCAGAAACCCCACCTAGAAAAATAGTGTTTAAAATTGAGAAAGATTTTGCATCGGCAGCGAAATACTTTAAATGCTTGTCTTCCAGAAACTGCGCTCAGCAAAATTCGTAAACAACGCAATGCCTGTTAAATGAGCTTGCGACCAGTCTGAGAAAAAAGAACTTCTGTTTTACGGAATAAAAAATGTATCAGTCCCATTCGTCACCATTAAGCGGAAGGAAAACAGCAGTGTCGATAAGTTCTGTTAAGCAGGAATTTTTGGAACACCACACTGGTTGGAAAAAAATTAGTGGTGACTTAAAGAGCCAGGAAAAGACGTCCAGCTGGCATCAACAAAGTTGCAGCACGTCTTCAAGGAAATTCAGTTGTTCCGGTCCAGTATGGGCAAAATTATAAACGGATTACTGGATGTTTCCTGTGCATTATTGAAAGAACACGGGGAAGACGGACAATGCGAGGGGAGGATTCATTTGCGCGGCTCTGCGGAATTATGTGAATGCGGGAAGCAAAAAATTCGAAAGAATAGAGAAGCTGCCAGCTGCGTCGGTGACAAAAAGGAATGCAACGATGAAACAAAGGGTAAAATATGACCAAAACTGCACAGAAAGCTGATTTGGAAGTCTTCGATTGGAAAATGTGACGCATACTTATTATTTCAAGGCAGGTCACGGAAAACCTTGGCGATGTAGAATTGCCCTGGTTCAAACGCTTTTTGATCGGCGTGCATTGTTATGCCTGTTGAACAACCTATAATCGCTTCCTTTAACAGTCCCTACATAATTTCGGTCCTTTCAGCTATACGAGCTCATCGCAGCATTTACTCCGATGCTGCTCAGTGCCTTTTTTTTTAAACGAGGGATCGGGTGAAAGAATAGAAATTTTGTGCGCTCCTACTCACTCTAGTAGCTGATTTAACGCAAAAATTTGGTCCGCAATGCTTATAAATGGTTCTAAATCCTACCCGCTCACTTAGCTGTCGTACATCGAGGAGACTTGTTAAATTGTTATAATAATCCTCATGTACAATCCATAAATAGAAGCAAGCACATTGAGCGGTACTTTTTCATGTCTCCCTTTTTGTCCCTTTTGTACAGCAAAACAGTTCCCGACTATGTCCAACTGCACGGTACCGTTCTTTTGGTCAAATATCAACGGAACCAAATGGTTTGAGATTTCGTGCCTTTCGGATCTGATGGATTCGATGTCAGCAAAATTACTGTCGGGAGCCTCTCCCACGTTGCATTTGGGAAGCTCGTGCATTACCTCTGTGATAGGTAAAGAGCGATTTGCTTCTTGGTACTGCGAATTACGGTGGTGAAAAGTCGGCACGTGATGCGAGCGGATTTGTGCAGAATTTTCTGCACATTTCCTAAGTCTATTTGGCCCGTTGCCGGACGACCATTTTCGTTTCTTAGCGCGATGGTATAGCAGCACTTCTTTCTTGCACTTCAGGTTCTCAGTCTTTTATTCCTCCACTGCTCCTTGTTGGCGGTTTTAGTTCCCAACACTCTCCATCAGCTTTCGTTTGATGTGTTTGTAAAAAGCTCCAAGACTCGAATTTTATGCCTCTTCATGACCTGTTCTTCTCTCTAGCAATTTTTTCATAACTGTTGGCAGTCACGACTGACCGCCGAGATCAAGCACACTTAGCTGGTTGCGCTTGATGACAAAATCGTTGTCTCCTTGTTCAATTTTTGCTCGAAACTCTTCAACCTCATTGTCGTTGTTGGCCATGATGGGAGTATAAAGATGGATGGTTTTCGAGGGTTTTGTTGAAATCTAAGTAAACAAATACATGACAAATCTGAGTTTGTCAGCACAAATGTGCTGCGGGAGCTTTTCAAAATTTTTGTCCTCTTGATCTGATCAGTTCAACGTTAATGCCATCACTATTGAGAGACTTTTCAACTTTTCATCTGGGAAGCTGCAGAGTAGAGGGGCTTGCTCTTTGGTGGCACGTTAGCCGGTGTACAATTTTATCCCTCATCTCCACAGTTTTCTGACAAAAACCCCATCTGGACGATTCTGGCAGTTTCGAGATAAGCTTGGTGTGTGCTGTGTGTCAGTCCCCCTCATTTCAAATGTATTCTCTTCCAGAACACGATGAGCTGCCGCTGTTTTACGAATTAGGAGATGTGTGTGTGCATACAGTCATAAACAATACATACCAAATGTTCATACAAGCTTGGATAGCAGAGAAATTTTTCCATATGCAGCTGGAGCCACTCACTGGGATGGTGGCTCTACTTCTTTCCTCCACTCGCTCCTCCGCGCACTGTCAATCCACGCACCTCTACCTCACCACCTCTAGCAGACGATGACGTTGTTCGTTGCGGGACGTCAAAACACACCGCGCTTAGCTCCCGCAGACTGTTTAGACATTTTCAAAAATAATTGCTGCACGAGCCCAGGCTGAGGAAGACTTGGTTTGTGGCCGAATGAGCGTTAGGGGAGTCGACTTATTACTGGGTGAGTGTTGAATATCGTCGGTGAGTCAGCTCAGTACATAGGCGAATCCAGCGGGGGGGAGGCGAAGGGTCTTTCCTCAGCGCCGCAGGCATCAGTGTTGCAAAAGCCCGGGTCTAAAGTTAAAACTTAAGTAAACTAAAGCCTAAAGTAACACTAAGTAGTAGTGTTACAATTCTGTTCTAGCTCTTGCATAGTTTTAGGGTAGGAGGGGACTCTCCTCTCCGCTCCCCCTCCCCCGGGAGCCCTACTTTCCTCCCTTCTCTCCTCCCTTCCCCTCCCCTCCCCCCTCCTCCTTGTCCCCTCCCCAAGAGTCCGTTCTGGATCTGCCAATAACTCAGTAATGCTGACTTACTTGGATGTGTACAGGGGGAACCTGGGAGGACGAAAGGGCTAGGTAGGGTCAGCAGGCATCGAGCGTGACGGTCCTGGAAAACTGATGAGGGGAAAGGAATAGGTCACCTCAGGTAGGGACAGGGGCTCTGCGAGCAAGGGACACTGAACTGGCTCCTTCTTTCCTAGTTCTTTGGCCACTACATGAAACTGCAAACAGTTTTAGCCGTCCTAAATTGGAATGCATCTTTGCATAAATCAACAAAATGTGACTGAAGTGAGCTTATATGTGTTTATGTGCCAATCAGTCGCTAATGTTTTTGTAGTAGCCGTTGCTGACCAATTCATTAAGGAGATCGGGAGGATCAAATTTTGAGAGCTGAGCTCCGGTCAAAAACCATGTCAGCTTGCTCTCTTTCTGCAGGGCTTCAGTTTCAGATTCAAACCACTGTTACAGCTGGAAAATGCTAGAAGTTACGCAGCGAGAATTTTGGAGCTCTGATCCTTCAGGTCATAGGCGGTGACCTGAATTCATCTTTTAAAAATGCACAGGCTTAAATCTTGCCTGACGTTCGTAAGAGTCCTGCCGTTGTAAATGGGAAAGTTTCGCAGCGGAAATTCTGAAGTTTAGCTGCTCGGTGATACACTGTGACTGGTTTCAGAGTAAATGTCGGAAACTCATTGTACTCTTCTTCCTGTGTAATTTGAGAATTCAGTTCAAGCTAATTTCGTATCAAGATGGTATGATTTACAGCAGAATAGCTAAAATCGTGCTTCGTGTTTCTAAAGGAATAATCGTGGGATCGTAATCCCTACACCCGATGAAAAAAAAAAAAACATCAGGATGGCCATTTCGTGAACAGAGTGTTTTCCCGAAAATTGTTCCAGACCGGGAGGAAATTGAATTTTTAGGGTTATTTTTGTTTGCCATATCTTGTAATCAGTGGTTTTGTGCTTAGCAACGGCTTGGTACTATCAGCTTTACATGAAACAGTTCGTGGAACTTGAACTTCGGCGTCCCACATGAGGTGCACATCGTATTCTGTGGCATGTGTGCGCGGTCTGTACGACCCGTGCACCACCACTTGTCCTGTATTCACATGGGAACCGCTGAATTAGATTACACGAAGTAAATTTCAAGAAACGATGCTGCTCACGCCCAGATCATCGCTTCTACGTTACTGCTTCAAGATTCGACGAATCCGAATTCACACGTTCCTCCAGCAAACACGTACTATTACAGTGGATAATTGCCTCAATTTTTATCACTGTTGATGTACTGGCCTCTGTTCTAGAACGACAAACACATCTAAAACATCGTAGGCATGCCGTCTTTATGGCCGAATGACTGTGCTGCGTTTGTATGGAAAGAAATGAAGTTGAACTGCCTAAGAGAGCGAGTGCGCTTTGGTTAGTGCTCGCACAAGAACTGAGATTGAGCCGTCTGGATTATATGAAAGCAAACGGGGCGCCTCGACCCTTTTTGAGACTAATTTTTTGCGGTTAGTTTAGCGCCTAGTCAGCCGAAATTATGGCCTTAGTTTAGCAGCTCTCCATCTGAAATTGCTTTGTTCTAAAAACAGATGCTGTCTTAACGGCCATTCCTGCATGTTTTTTGAAAACTAAGCATCGATACGTGGCGATCAAGCACTGGACGTCTAAAAAATTACTGCTGCTATTGTTATTTTTGTTGCTGTCGTCTTTATTGCTGTTGTTGTTGCTTCTGCTGTTGCTGTTATTTTTATTGCTTTTGTAATTGCTGTTGCTTTCAGCTCAGATAGTTTCCACAGAAGCTTTAGATGTGCTGCAGTAGGATGGGCTGACGTGAAGCTGCATCCAGTGTTTCGGCGAGTACGGCAGCGGCGTGGGGTCGTTACTGCGCTTAAATGCGGCCCAGCGGCCTTGAAGGTGCACGGTAGGATGAGGATATAATTAGGAATTGCAGGTGTTAAAATTTCGAGAGATTATTCTAGTGTTGCGATACGTGTTAGGACTAGAAGCACCAGTTCGTTTGACAACTTACTGTACACTGCAGAACTGATTGGATGGTTCAGTTTTGCGTAAAGTTTTATTGTTTTATGATTATTGACAGGAAAATATGGGAAGGGAACTAGAAAGCCGTGTTTTAATGTCTGAGTACATCAGAAGGCTGTGTCTTTGAGTACATAATCCAGGCGTTCTAGGCTGATGTTTTCTTTGATGGCTATTTTTACGACGCTGGCTAACGGCTACTGGTGCGGTAGTGTACAACATCTACAGCAGTCTGCATGCAGGAAATTCGAAATTGAGGAGCGGTTATGCGCATGCTGATGATGAATAGAACAGAGCTGTATGCAAGTTGTGGTCAGAGGTGCCGTGCTGTGAAACTATTGCCAAGGTATTTTGGTTTAGTGGCCGAACAGTACTGGTGTGATACCCGCACCGTTAAACGCATTTTTTGCTGCAAAGTGTAGGCCTTTTCCACTGCATTCAGCAACCATACACTCACTTTCTTAGTAGTAGCCAGCCGCGCTTCCGTGCTGTAGGACTTGGCACAAGTCGTCTTCGTCACAGTGCGTGGCTGTCACTGGCTTGTCTAATTAGGCTTGTTGAAAAATGAACAGCGATGATGGCGATGAATAAATTGTTCGATGGCAACGCCTGATAAAAGATGTGAGGCACGGGTACTTCTGGCTTGCAACAAACGTAAAATGACAAAATTGGTCACATCTTATTCAATACTTCGCTTTTTCTCAGTTGTTCCCGTAGCACCCTCCTTCAGTGCGAGACACGGTTACCGCATGCTCTGGGCGATACATGTTTCAGTTTTCAGGGGAAGAGTACTGTAGGTAGCAAGTTAACGGCCGCAGTGATATCTGTGAGGGCATGAGACGATGCTGAAAAAATTACGGAACTATGGCACAAAGAACTGACCAGAACTGCAAATACATATTTGAAAAGCTTTCTCAGCGTCAAAACGAGCCGAAAGCGCTAGACTTCCGGAACGGATTGAGAAAGATCATCGCATCTAGGAAAATACTACAGCAAGAAACATGGAAAAGGATTGCCTCAAAACGTGTGGGACTCTGTTCCGTGCAGATACACAAGGCTGAACTTGAGGGGTTTCGAAAAAAAAATACGACCGCCGGCGGAGGGTACCAGTACTTCAAAAGAAGCAGAGCATGGAATGCACGAAGGAACTGCTGTTATATTACACCACTGTGAGAGCGCTGAAAAATGGAAATGGTGTTTGGATCACGGACCAGACAGACGTGTGAAACATACGCAGGAAGTCTTGCACCGTCCTGTTTGAGTTACGTCAGTACTTCGAATTCACGCCACCAAATAGCAGACGTTGTTTGTAAGCTTAATAACATATGAATTATTTGTGAAAAGTGAAGAGGTTCCAGTCATTCGGTGCAGCTGTTAATTGGCCTAGGAAAGGATACCCAGCAGTTGATAAGAATTCAAAACTACTGTGCTGCACAAAAGCAACGGTAAAGAAAGTTACTTCTTGTTTGCTTGCTCTCTGATATTTGCTAGCTGTTCATGAAAAAAACTAATATGTTCATAACAGCATTCAAAGCAACGAGATGGATTCCGAAGTTATTACAGCACAATATACCGACTCTTCGTCTTATAGCAAGCTGGTAAAGTGAGCAAGGAGCTATCAAAGTCTTAGCTCGTGTCCACCGACTACAAAAGAACATCTGGTATCATCGACTTAAATGGTGTGCTACTAGTTTGTGTAAGAGGATTAAGAGAAACGAAGTGGACAAGTCATGAGGAAGTAAGGCAACAAGTTTGGAAATCAGTGAATCAAAAACGAGATCGCACTGAGTACGAGTATGATAAAATATTCTGTTGTTACCATTCAGTGTGCGTCGGATAAGATATTTTATTGCAACACACGACAAAATAAGGTACAGTGGTATGAGGGAGAGGTATTTCTGGCTTTACTGACAATCGGTAAACGTTCTTTTTTTGCATTATTGAGTGGTACGTGCGAGAATGTGCGGCTACTTGGACAGTCTGTGATGAGATTATTTCGAACAGGCATTGGGTGATAACAGGTGGTAGGAACGCTAAATCGAAAGACCTGGTATAGATGTGAATAACTATCCCAGGAACATCAGTGACATGCCGCGCGCCAGCCGCTGGTGCAGTTTTGTTATTTTCGGTATTTCACGATCTGCACAGGGAGGTAAAGAGCCGAACTGAATTCGGAAGACGAGAAAGATACACAAAGCAATCGTTTTTCGCGAGAGGCGAAAGCAGCTCGCGCCTCGGCGCTTTTTAGAATCCGTACAAATCCAAAAATGAAACTTATCTGGAAATAGCATTGACACCGACTATACTCATTTCTTAAAAAACTCTTAAAACGCTTGGAAATTGTCAGGAGTTTTAGAGTGTCGAACAAAGATTAGCTCTGCTGCACAGAAAAAGAACACTGGCATTAAACGCAAAACCATGCAATATCAAGCAGTATTCACGTAAAATTTCAGGTTTCTTACCTATCTTATTATCGAGAGAGAGAGAGAGATAACGGAATTGTTGCAGTCTGAACATCGGATTTTAGCTTGCGTATAAACAGCGCATAAACAGCAAACATCCTCAGAAAAATACTGCTTCTTTTTCACTTGGAGGGTCAATCTGGATAATGCAATCTGAGGTGCTAACACTGTCCCCAATTGAATTTTCATTTGTGCGCGCTCCAATTACTTAGAGGTGTGCTTTAAAACTGAATTTGAAATGAGTATAGAATGTTTTCGCAAAATTTCAGTCTCCCAGCTTAAGTGATTCGCGGGAACGCTTTTCGTCTTTGGTGTTTTTGAACGCACGACAGAGGCATACGCCAAAGTTCATTTTACGATTTCATGCACGCGTATGAACAACAAATATTTTCGCCAGGCAAAAGCATTCTACTCATTTCGGCTTCAGACTTCAGCTCTCACAAAAGCAGAAAAAGTCCTCGTAAAATTTCAGGTTTTTGCCTTGCCTGATTCCCGAAATTGTTTTCCCATTAAAACTTTTGCACGTCTTTTTCAGGCATCCACACTTGAGGCCCACGGGACTGTGAAAGCAGATCTTAAGGTGAGAGGGTCGTTCACGGAGTGGGAACACCCTGCAAAAATTTCAGTTTACCAGTTTCTCCGGTTACTGAGTTGAAATTGAATGGTAAAAATTCGTACAGTTGGAAAAACACACATACATACATATATTTTTGCAGCGCGTATGCATTTTTGCATAAGATGCAAATACGCATGAAAGTGAAGAAAATGATATAACCAAAATATTTGAAATTCTTTTGTTTGGCTATTTTTATTAAGCAGCCTGGGAAGGATGAGCTTTCGAATTTCTGCGTAACTAGGTGCATGTTTTTGGTTTTTTGGGTCATGCAGCGCATGCAGAGAATGATTCGGATGATTACAGCCGTTTTACTGTGTACAGATGGGTTCATCTAATTAACGCTAAAAGCAAATTTATCAAAAATGCATGATCGTGATGTTTCTGGAGCTGTTATTTACCTCTGTGGAGCGTGAGCCGGCTTATTTTTGCTGCTTTCTGGAGTTGTACATAACTCATTTTATCGTTTTCTTTTTTTTTTTTCACAGTGGGTCAGAATGATTTTGGTTTCTCTTGAGAGCACATCCTTAATTTGTCTTTTCCTCTCGTTGACACTGTTTGACTTCAAAGTTGCTTCGGTACTCGTGCTCGCCCGTTATCGTAATGCTAATGTGTCTGCGTCATTTCGGTCTTCATTATCTTTAATTATGGCGGTGCAGAAGACATTCTGATACAGAGTTCACTTTTGTGCATCTGTAGCAGTATCATTTCGCCTCTGTGGAGTTCGTTGATCTGAGTTTCTCTGGCCACTCTTTGGTGCATATGACCGTTTTATTGGCACTTTATTGGTTGTGCTGCTTGAACGTGTTTGCTGTAGCGCTGTTCCCTTCCATGTAGTTTTGAGATGCTAATGAAGGAGCGTGATCCTGGACACTTGAGACAACTGGACAATTTTTTTGCAGATGACAATGGAGGATATGAACGCGTGCACTCAGTGTGGCTATATGACAAATATTTTTTCGGAATTCAAAATGCACATTGAGCAGCATGAAAGCGAGCAGCACTCAGATGCCATCAGTAACAGCCATCAGGTTTCTTTTACCACCCTAACACCACTTTTTGCAGATTCCTCCTGTCTCATTGACACTCTGAACAGTTCTTTTACCTTACTAGCTCTCAGCAGGCCTCTTTTTTGTTGCATCACTTTTAATTAGTAGAACGGTACTCTGCGTCGCCGTAGATTTTGCCATTTTTATTGCACCGCAATCGTAACCTAGCTTCTCTTTCCGATTGTCCGGAATATAGGCATTAGGTTGCTTCCATGGATTTCTAGTATTTTCTGAGAGAAATTAAAAAACAGTTGCTTTTTTCATTATTTTTCAGCACGTTCAAGATGACGAATCAAACCATCGCTATTTGTACATAATCAGAACAAAAGTCTCTGAATTCTCATAATCTGCTTCTTGTGGCCTTTCGTTTTAATATCATATTAATCAGAGTGTAGACGTGGGTTGGCCAGGGCTTGGGTGAGAAGGAGGGAAAGCTGTGGATGTTTCATTCGTAGATATCTTACAAAGAACGCTCATGAAGGGGAAGGGCCAAAAACTGTTTTGATTCGCTCGCCGCGATTTTAATGGTACTCGATTAGTCAGATCTAACAGAAACGGCTTTACACGATTGATCTGTGGAATCCCGGTAAGATTAAGTGGTAAAGGAGAGGACGAGTTCTTCCTCCTTCCGGATGACACGAGAAAGAGGTGTGCTGGCAGATAAGTGATGCGCTTTGCGTGTGAGTTCCTCGTATCTCGATTTGTGGTAGCGATTTGGTTGCGCTGATTGAAGAACCAGTTGGGATGATGCGATTTCAGGAATGGTGCGAGGATTTGGACGACTCATCGTCAATGCCGAACTTGTCAACCCCCGATCAGTCTCCTCCAGCCACTGCCTCTTCTCCAATCTCCACTAGTAATGGGACCTTGAAAACAAACAACAAAACGGTGCATGTTTGCCCTCATTGCAATTTCGAAACCTGCATGTCACAGCATATGAAAAGTCATCTGGTTGGTGCATCTCTTCGCTTGGTTTCTTGCTTTTCCTGGAAAACAAATCAAAACTAGCTCAGCAAATTTTTTGAAGTGTTTTGAATGAGTCTATAGAAAAAAAAAAAGACGTTATAAACTTTCAATTTCCAGCCGCCGACTCGCATGTAGCTCCTTTTTCGTAGCATTCAACAAACATTAGGAAGACGTGCTCATAACTGTAAATAGTTAAGGTGCATCTTTCAAGTTTGCTTCCTTGCAAGCAATTTAAACAGTTTTGCCCACTAAGATTTTCATGCGTTTTTTTTGATGAAACAGAGGAAGGTGATTCATGGCTCAAAAAGCTGGCATACAAATATCCATCGGTGTCGTTCGTTGGAACTTTTCACGTTGGTAGATCACACACCTCATACCTTTGAATACTGGAAATTTCGCGCATGAAAGTGTAATTTTTCGCAGTGGAAATAGTTTTGTCTGGCAGCCTGTAAGTTTTGGCACGGGAAGCATACTGTCAGAGGTATCTAGAGTGGACCCTGTCAAAGGCTAGACTAGTTTTGGGAAAACCCAACTCAAGTCAATTTCGGCGCATGGAGTCTGCTTAAAGCTGGCTTTCAATATACGCCCTGGTCAATAGTACTCTTGGGAAGTGATTTTTATGCTTTTTTGCATTTCGTGCAAAAAATGCAAAAGCACATAGCATCGAGAGTCCGTCTTTGTGCGCGTGTGCTGAAAAAACCCAGGCTGGAACGCACCGGGCGGACCCGTGCGATCATGCGTTTTTGCACAGGACTTGAAGTA
>UYRT01078487.1:5106-19652 GCA_900617915.1 Gongylonema pulchrum
TTGGTTCGTTATCGTCCTTCCTTTTTATTTCTCAATTTGATATTTTTTTGTTTTTCGGTTGGCTGAACCAAAAACAGCATTTTAAACATCAAATGCACAGTGCTTTGCTGCTTCCATTTGCTTCCATCCATGGCCCATTTGGAGAGCATTGCGTTTATCGTGAACCCCGTGTATCTAAAGTGCTTCATCGGCGTGTATAACCGTCTCAGATGATCCTTGTATAGCATCTTCCTTCCTTTACGTGAAAGTGTATGTATGTGTGTCTGTGTACTCTAAGCGACCTTGTTTATGCCATTTGTAATGTTGCATAATTCGTATGTGATGATTGTATCTGTTGTAAAATGCTGGTATTTCATCGCTAAGCTTCTCCGAGTGCATTTCTAAAAGTTGGAGATTCCTTCCCGCTCTGCAAATTTGTTAAAATCGGCTGATTTCATTCCCGAATGAAAAACACCGGCTCATCGATCTTTATCATTACAGCTCGGTCTGTGCACATTTCTTCGTCCTTCTTGGATAGTATTCTTTTTTTTTTTTTGGTTTTGCATCTATTTTTTCTCTTTTCAGTGATACGAGCGCTTTCAATGCTTGTTGTAAACTAGTTCCTCGCAAAATCCTCTTTAGATGCTAATAAATAAAATTGAAATTTTTACAAAGAGCGGAATTTTGTGATTTATTGAAACTTGAAGCACATGCCGCAGCAGTCCTCGTTTCAGTGAATAATAATTGAGAGGGCAGTGACAAGTTAAGTTTCCTTTTTTTCTCTTTTTTGCTCTCGGAGGGTTGACTTTAGTAATGCGGAGATGCGTTTTCTATTTTGTGACTGTCACTTCTGTAGCTATTTCACAGGACACAGCCTGTGAATTTCAAACTAGCACAAGTCATATGAAATGCGGCAGCGGGGAGCCAACAAAGCAGTATTGGAATGGGTTTTACTTTTTTGAAAATGCCACTTTTCCCGAGTAGATTGCGGCGCATAAAAAACTGGAAGGCGAAGAGCTGGACAAAAATGTCACGGAGTTGGGGCATCATGCTTCTCTGTTTACAAAAATGGGCCAAATCAGCTTCTGCTGAATCAACGGCTGGGCATAAGTAGCCATATGGCGCACGTTTTTTATGCGTTTTGTGCTGTGTAACAGCAGTACAAAACGCATATTGGCACGGGGTTGTTTTGCGTGTGTGTGCCCCACATTTTGTCCCGCACTTTCAACTCGGGAACCACAAAAGCCGGGCGGCTGTAATTTCGGTATAGTGTTCTCCGCCAACGTGTGACGCGGCAAATTTAAAGTCAGCCTTCCTGTACCAGCGGGTGACACGTACGGCCCCGTAAAACAAACGTGAAGAGAGTCTTCACAACCACTTCAGACCCGTTTCGGGCTGATCTTATAACTTTGGAACACGAGGGATGTATGCTCGATTTCTGGAGATCATTCACGAGGGAATCCTTGTATGCCTCTTGCTGTACTGCCAAGCTGGAATTAGGGGAATATGTTCTTTGTCCATGAGTGGTCTAAAGATTTCAAATTCAGTTCCCAAGTCCGGTTTTCATTTGCGGATACACTAAATTTTCGGTGGGAAAATTGCCAACTAGAACTAGAGCAGCCATGCTATTATTGATAAACAACCAGTTAGCGGAAATTTGTCATTTTATTTTGTACAAAATTTGCGGTGATTTGCGAAGATGAATGCAAAACTGCTTGATTCGCTCGTTCAGAATACAGTTGCACATGAGAGTGAAGGTTTGCCCGAGAGCCACTACTGATATCTTGACGGGGATTTCTTGCAGAAAAAGCTAATACTTTGGAAAATTATAGCGAGGCGAAAAAACAGCTTCATATTTTTGTTAAATTATGTGATATTTTAGTAATGGAATTCTGTAATGATGCAATTACAAAGATTGTATGCTTTGCTGGGGCAAGTTGGACACTTCGCAGAAATTTCAGGAAAGGCAAAAGAATTACGAATCAGCATTTTTTTGGTAAGAACTGCGTCACCTACTAAACCAAAAAAATATCAAAAAGGGAAACAGCAATAAAATGAAACGCTTTTTTTTTCGAAAGTTAACATAAGCATTATAGCAACTACTATGGCTTACTAGCTCTACTTGTTTTTACATCTTTACATTCTAGAAATTTCTAAAAATTTTACATTTTTTACACTTTTTTACATTCCAGCTAAAGATTCCAGTCTATACACAAAAAAATTTTTCAGGTCAGTGATCTTTTTCATGGAGCTGTCAAGACGTTTGGGGAATTACTATGCAACTGATAATAATATTCTGAGTTCATTGTGCGCCACTGGCTATCGCCATAACAAATGCGCTTTTGTGCCTTACAGATGGCCATATACATTGGTAGCTGTGCATTCAATAATTATTGAAATCTGGTTGGCACCGATCAGGCATGCCTCGTGTTTAGTGAAAATCCAGGCCAGAATCATGCGTTTTTGCACCGGACTTGAAGCACACAAGTCGTTAACTGCATGAATGATTGCTGCTTCCTGCTACTGTAAATGATCGTAATTTTTGCATACGGGAAGTGAACAAGCCGGCCCATTCGAAAACTGAAAGGCTTTTATAACTGAATTAGCTCCTCAAGAGAAATCCAGGGATCCGTGAAAGTGAATAGCTGAGCGATTGGTTGAATAGCTACGCAGCTGGCAACGGCTGCAAGTTTTCGTGCTGAGGCCAAAGCGCGCGTAGTTGCGCATTTGTCGGAACAGTATAAAATGGCAGTTTCCGAAATCTGGGTACATTATCATGCGTTTTGTTCTGCGACATCAGTGATTAAAAATGTGCGTTTTTATTTTCAGGCGGTAGTGTTTCTATGCGAATATGAATAAAAATCCATGACTTTATTCAAATCCCTAGCGCCCTGTACAATTTTGTGGAAAGTTTGCTCAAAACTATCTCAAATGCTGTATTGGCCTAAATTAGAAGAATTGCTGCAGCAGATTTACAAAATTTGATTAAGACGATGAGTTCATCTCTGTCGAACAGTCCATCAGGAACTGGCTGCTGAATTGCTCACAACAGAATCCGGTAACAATCCGGGCAAGAGAATGCCAAATTGTTGCTGTTCCGCTGCTTCGTTTGTAGCAGACCTTTGTGTTTTTGAACGTACTTATGATGTAGTGCCCCTTCTGTTGCTGTCCATTCTGCATGCATCTTTTAGCATGTGCCAAATTTTTTGCACCTGCTCTAGGCGATAAAATAGCATTCCAAACGGAGCGGCCGCAGCAGCAACAGTACGTGGAGGAGGAGAGATTGGCGCGCATGCATTGAGCAAAAGTACCATTGAAGTATTAAATGAACGAACAAATGTAACGGAACCTATGTACACAGTGGGAGAGAGGGAGAGAAACAGAGATCATTTGGCATGAAATAACAACAAAATTTGCATAAAATAACGATTTGAAAAAAAAAAACTTATGCAGCGAAGAACGACGAGCAAGAAGCACAAAGGAGGATAGCCAGATAAGCGGCGACGCGGAGGAGTGCCTTCTTCAGTCAGCAGCAGCAGCAGCAGTAAAAGTCTCTCTTAAATGCATATATAAGCAGAGTGCGGGAATACGCAGACTCTTGAGGTACTTGATCACATGAGCAATGCATAAACAAAGGATTGATGCACTCAAGCACTGTATGGTGGTCCCTGGAGATTACAGAAAACTGCTAATAGCAACACTACTGTAACAGCGCATTAAGTATAGACAAAATCTTTTTCGGAGATGAAACCCGAATCGTGCTCAGTAGCAGCAGCAGCTGATGCCGCCAGCTTCCCAGAACTGCTGATGCGCTCCTCGATGCCCACTTCACTGGGCCTACAAGACACGATCTCATCCTCTTCACTGCCACAATTTTGCAATTCCGCTGAGTTCCGCTTTTCCGGAGAGCTTACTGCATCCGATCTCGCTCCCGAGCGCTCTGTCGTAATTGTTACGCCGCCTCGTTCCGCGTCAATTAATTCAAACTCTTCGGACGAATTGTTAAACATTGCTGCCTGTTTGGCAATTTGAAACACGCTCATGTCACAGCTTTCGGATTCCTCAGCTGTCCTCGTGTCAACGGACGGCCTATCAATCTCATCGTCCTCGATAACCTGTCCTTGCTGTTTATTGCTGGCTGGGGAGATAAGTACGCGCCGATGACTGCTTTCGAACCAACCTGGATTGCTTTCTTGCGCTTTCGATGCTTCTGCCACAGCTGCTACTAGCTTCGCATAAGCTGGATTGTGTGAGCTAATTCGTGGATCGCCCCTGATACTCGAATCTGTTAAATTTGAGAGAAGTGCGGCAGTATTGTCCGGGATGACATACTGCAGCGAATAGCTTAGAGGCGGCAAAAGAAACGAGTGAGAGCTGTACTTGAAGCGTGCCGATATCGCCGTCGAATGCCTAAATTGTAGAAAAAAAGTTAAATTAATCACGAACTATAACTTGCACAGGTTCCACGAGATTTACCTCAAACAATCCAGAATGTTGAGTGACGGGCGAGTTGAAGCAAAAAATTCAAATTTTCGAAGACACTGCCAAAGTACAGTTTCACTGCTCTGGCGTAACATAGAGCCGATGTACTGAATTTTGAGTGGTTTTTGTAAACAGATTACATAATCTGTCTGTTGAAATCTCTCCAGCAATCTGCCTGGCCGGCAAAAACCAAGCCCAGTACGGAGGAAGGTTTCAACTGTAGTTGTCTTCTGCAAGTAACAGTTAAAGACCAACAGCTTTACCCTGACGTCACCAAGATTTTATAAACTTGCCGCCAGAAAACTGCTGCAGTATTTTTTTTTTCAAGCGCCTTATTTCACAAGATGTAAACAGCAAAGTTAGTTGCGTTTCAGAACTCCAAACTACAGTTCTATCAACTGATTCGTCTAAACCAGAAAGTTAAAACCCCCTCTCTTTGAAACGCGAAGGCAATTGAAAGCATTCCGAGGTTAGCAACGGTCGGTAGCAACCACCCACTAGCAGGCTATGAGCGGCGCTCTTGTTCGAGAATTGCTTACAAGCAAGCTGATGGTAAAAATCAATTAACATACCCTAACACCTGGTCGATCTGTTTGTCAAAAAGATCGTCGAGCGGTTTTCGATCCCTCCGTTCGACACGATATTCTCGTCCCACTTTACAGCGATAGTGATAGTAAGCCCCTTGAGAATTGATAACAATCACTTTATCAGCATTCAGAATCGATCCACTTACATAACCCACAATGTTGCATTCAATTTCAGCAACATCCCAAATATCAAGCTAAAAACTGACTGAGCTGTCAAGGCAGATAAGCTCATACACATTCATCAATTACAGAAGATGATGAAATCCAAAAATTTCCCAGATGACTGTAAGACTTGCATGTGAAATTTTGACCAAAAGACTTACATGAACATCAAGGCCAAAAACGTCCCGTAGATATTCAGCAAATGCAATGACACACTTCTCATGCAACACACTGTCATGTGAATAAATCAGCAGCACGTTACGTCGGCCTGAACAGTAACAAATTTCAGTAAAATTTTTGTTTCTGATTTCGAAACTCGAAAATACATTGTGAAGCACATGGGACAGGGATTTGGGACCGCATTTCCGTTCCATCGATCATGCCTACCGTCCATATCATTGCAAAGTACTAGCCTTGGTGGTGCGATCATGCGTTTTTACGCTAAACTTGAAGCAATCAAGTCGTCAGTTCTGTGAATAGTTGTTGCTTTACATTTAACTTGTGCACTCACTACCGTAAATCACTGTAAATTTTCCACAAAGGAAAATAACAAATTTTCATTGACCAATCGTTCATTGAAAAGGACCTAGCTGATTTGGTTTAGGAATTTCCCCGCCAAAACTTTCACATGTCCATAAGTGAAAACCACGAGCACCTGGGGAACTGAATCTGTAATCTTCAGGTCGCACGTTAACAGAAAACACCTCCCCAAATTTCAGCTTCTTAGCTTACCTGACTGCCGAGCTAGCAACTATCCTGCCAAAATTTTCACTTTTTCGAACACGAGAACTACGCGTTACTACGAGCTGAATTTGAATCTTTAGGTTGTATGCGAACAGGGAATATCTCCTTGAAATTTCAGCTTTCCGGCTTTTCTACTTCCCGCGTTAACAATTTTCTCTTCAAAACTTTCACATGCCCGTACCTGGAACTCAGACGCGCGCCAAAGTTGGTGCCACGTTCCTGGACTGGGGGTTAGCCAAGTGACCTACTGGCAAAATTTCAGCGTCAGCAATTATTGGCTGCCGAGTTGAAATAGCCGAGCACACACACACACACACACACACACACACACACACATACACACATACCTTGGGGGTTTTGGCAAATATGCAAAAAAATATAGACAGGTTGCGCGGTGGACATTTGATTGCATCTGTCATGCGAAGCATATTACCACGTTATGCTAATTCGTTTCGGATGCTTCATGAATGAAATCAGGAAAAACAAGGAGTTTCTGACAGCTCTTCCGACACGTTAAAACATACCAGTCTTTATTAGGGGTGCCTGGCTGCTCGATGAAGTTGTTAAAGTAGATGAGGGTGGCCGATCCGAAACAAATCGAATTCTAACTGTCTTCGCGGAAATTCGGCAACGAACATAGTACAGATAAGCAACGTAAAGTAGGAAAAATACGAGCACAGCTACACCGAGAAGTACAACTGCCAGCAATATCGTCCTGCAAAATTCACGCTCAGTTTTGGAAGTACAAGTTATGGGGCGCATGATCGCTCTGTAACTGTCAAATAAAGCAGGAGAGTGCATTTTCTGACCACGTTTCTCCGCATAATTTGAAAAGACAGTTTTTTTTTTTTAAATCCATCACAGAATCTATGCGAAAGTCCCGTGGAACGCGACATGCAATGAAAAAATACCAAGGCGGCCCAGGTTAATCAGTTGTATTAATTGTAATATGGGATGATTTCACAGAAGTAGTTGATATAAGCTGAAATATGCTCATTAAGCATAGGAGCCGATGATGTAGTGGTTAGCACGAGACAGCCAATGGGGCTACTGGTAACTTTTTTGGCTTGACAAACTTGTAAAAAACCGAATTCCTTGAAAAGTAAGTTAAATCTTACCAAATGTAACCAGTGCCCGACTCTTCCACATACAGAACTAGCGTATCATTTTTATCCAGTCCCGAAAACAGAGTGCTTAGCTTCTCCATTCCTGAAAGTATAGTTTTAAGACATTTGATTTCCAAATCAGAAAATACAGCATAACACAATAAATCACTGTTTTGATATAATATGATGAGAAAAATCATGGAAAAGGAATTTTGTAGCCAGATTCACAAGTTGCGCAGAAAAGAATTAATCTGATTATTGTTTATTGAACTTCCAGTACTTTAACTAGGGCTACCAGAACCACTCGAGATTCTCAGCATGGAGATCCAATGTCACTGGGATGTATGCGAACGTCCAGCAAAAGTTGGCATTTTTTACTGACATAATTAAGTCTCACTTTGAATGCGGATTTTATTCCAATCAGCAGCAATACAGGAGCACACTACACGACTGTCGAAAGGATTACTTCCGGATACAGGACATAAGCATCGGCCATCTCGGGAACGCTCCACTGGTATAACAGACGGTATGAAATATAAATCTACCTGAACTAACTCGAATAAAAATCGTTTATGAGACGACTCTTCATTTGACCAACGAAATTATATGAAAACTCCATGAACTTACCAACTGGGCCAGCTCACAAAATTATGGCATATTTTAGAAAAAAAAAGACTGACATTTTAAGAGATCGGCAAGAAAATTTCAGTTTATGAAAAAACTGGACTGGATCAGCGCAGTATGAGAGGAAATATTTAAAAAGATAAGGTTCTCGATGTGGTGGGAAGTTCTTCAGTACAGAGATTAAGAGGATGAGGTACAGTAAAACACATGCCAGCGAGTGGATGGAGTGTGAACAAGCTCGCCCCAGTTTCAGAAGAACTTCGAGCTTTTATAGGCCAAACAGCAAGTGGTACCTCGAGATCAGTGAAATTATGTTCTCCAAACAGAAAAGTCTGATTGTCAATGTGCTCCACATGCATCGATTCCACGGGAACGATGGCGCTGTGCAGCAGTCCAAGACCACTTTCATCCTTCAGTCGTACTTCGTATCCTTCGAAACAGTAATGTAACGGCGCACCCACAAACTCTAGTTGTATTGTTCGTGCTACTGGATGTACCAAAATGCGCCGAAATCCACCTGTCCATCGAGAAGCTTGCGGATTTGCTAACAAATTGCTGCATTATTTTTGGCAAAAATAGCACACAATGCACCCCTCCTGCCCCCTCCCCTCCTCCCCCCAATCACAGTTTCTTTTGAATAAGAGAAATGAAATTTTCCTCGGACTGCTCAGCAAAAGACCAACAGCGAATCTGTGGTTTACAGCGCGGCGGTTTTGCCTCTTCACTCAATTATTTCAGCAAAAAGTACAACTGCATTTTCTTCAGAAATTTCTAATCAAAATCTAAAATAAGCAACTGAAGCATACAGGCTCGCTTGCAGTCGTACTCCATTGTCGTGTTGTTGTAATAATCTGAAAACAATATCAGATGTTAAGTTCAGGTCTGCTCGCTTTTTTTCTCAAAGATGTGACTTGTTAGCAGGCACAGCGCAGTGTCAAGTAGCACTGCCCGGCTTTTGAAAGTCGAGGGTTCGATTCGGTTACTGAGGCAACTGATCTCTTTTACAGTTCGTTTATTCATTCCGGTTGTAAATTGGTACTGAAATATATTAGCTTGCTTATAAGCAACCCTTAAAAGAGGTGGCAACTCAACAGCCTTGGTAGAAGGCGGCTGCAGTTAGTGTCTGCTATCACTCAATGACTAATTCCAGAGTACCTCCGTTCCTCATAGAGATCAGGAGTTGGCAGAGTTTTCACTGCCAAGGCTTCTCCCGAAATAACAGTATTAACTTGGAGAGTTTCGATAATAACCATACCGAAAACGAAGGTGATGCTCGAAACTGAAGTAAACTGCAACAGATATACCTCTATCTCGACAGTTTTTTCTGCTATAGTTTCATTATAGAGTATCTTTGCAATTTCAGATAGTGTTAACAGAAACAGTTTTGAAGCGACCAGTCAAGTCGCTCCATATTCGCTCTTTATGAAAGGCGAAGGCACTAGTAAATATTCCGAAAGTAGCAAATCCCAACAGCAATTACCTGCTGGCAAAGTTTTCGGTGACTGCCTCATTCGAGGGTTGCTTACAAGCAAGCTGATGGCGTGTTTGACCCACCTGGGCATAGTACTAATTGCAAACGAAACGAATGAGTGAGTTTTAGAGAAGTTGACAGTTCCCACATCCTTCCCTCGATCTTATTTAGTATATCAAGAACTACCAGGATGCTGTGGCATACGAACACGCTTCGGTAGAACTGTTGTTTGGTTCTTTTTTCCCAGCACACTGATCAGCCTGATGTCATAGATTTCATCAAATTCGAACAAACTTTCCGATGTGAAATGAAACCGTGGCTGAAAACAGTACTTTTGAAAAATATCATGAGCGTATTATCACTGAACCTTGCTAGAGACTCTTAAATCGTGGATGTGCGCGAAAGCATTCAATAAGAGCTAGGACAGAAGGCTGCCAGTCTTAACACAAGGTCATGGCGCTTGACTTTGCATAAAGCGTGCATATATAAGCTTGCTGATATCGGGATCAAATTTAGGAAGAGAGGGAGGGGGTGATAAATTTGAAAAACAAACAGCGGCAGCAACAAGATGGTTGTTCCAGTGCGAATTCGAGATGTCGAAGTAGAAGCAGGAGCGATTATTCGTTGCGGCGTCTTCGATCTCCAGCACAAATGCTGCGATCAGTGCCGCGGCATCTGCAAGCAGAAATGAGTGCCAAGTGCTCATGGCTATTAAAAAGCATCTCTCTGGATGCACGATGCCCCCAGCCCATGCTGGTATTGTTGAATTGCAAACACAAATTCGATGAAGCCTCCAGATATTTCCCCTGTGCATCCCTTTAAAAAACTGGACAGCAAGATGAGCAACTGAAGAAAACGATAGGTAACGAACTATTCGGAGGCATTTGCCATGATATGTCAACTGAAAGCTGATAGCTTTGCTTGGCTGAACGAGTGACCGCACGAGCATACGGCTCCACCCGGATATCATGCGCAAATGCAACTGCTGTATCGTTCGACAAATCCGAAACATTGCTATCGATATGCGCACTTTCATCGCTACATTCCACTAGAATAATATTTTTAGTTATTCAGAAATCACACAGCTTGGGAAGGATTTCCCTTTTGAGTATCCATCTTCATATCCCTTCATTCTCCCAGAATTTTCATTAGGAACACGTACGGAGCAGAGTGAGTGTGTGTGCATCAGCACTGGCACACTTTGCTCAAAATTCCGGGTTTTCCGCTAGAGAGGCTTGAAGTCAGTGCGCCCTGCCACGATAAGAAATCGAAATAAAATTCTGCAAAAACTTCACCTGAACACTCAAAATGAAATAATTACACTGTTTGGAGCAATCATTTTTCACATGGGCTGCCCTTTCTTCGTCAATTTTGGCCTTCTAGGGTAACGCGCCTTCCAATACCGAGGTGCTAAATTCCATTTTTTTTTTTCGATAATAATGCTCCCAGTTTAATCCACAAGTTTTGTTAAAATCGCTTGTTATTTGAAACGCATTCACAAGACCAAATTCTGCATGGCTGAGGCTCACACTTGAGTAGCTTGTTCGCTGACGAAGCATAGGCAGCAAACTAATTTGGAGAACCAGTCGGAATTTCTACAGCCAACATTATATGTCTTTTTGGCCTCACACTTTGAAATTGAGAATCATCTGCTCTAGGAGTACCACTAGCCGAAATTCAGTTACACTGCGGTTTTTTCCAGCTTTATGAACTACTGTGTTCATACGTGCACTTAAATGCGGCTAATTTCTACGCACCCAGCCTCCATGTTTTTTGGTACCATAATCTAATAATGGTATTTTCCTATATCTATCAAATGAAAGATTGTGGTCAGCAGAATGCCTACTGCATAAAATGCACTAAAATTTGCAACTGCAACAAGAATGGACTTACCGGCGCGAACTGTGCATATGATATCCTGAAAATATGCATGATCAGTTGTTACAGATTTCAAACTATGTGTTTTAATTAAAATGCAAAAAAAAAAACTTTGGCCAACCGGGCGTAAAAACTAGTTGTGGAGTGCTAAAGTGCAAGAAGTAAAAAAAAAAACTGATAAAAAAAAACGGTAAAAATTTGGTAGTGATACGTAAAATAGATGGGATTTTTTTTTTTTTCAGAATGATTGCTGTTCAGGACAGGAGTTATCCAGCACTGGTCAAACACTCTGTCTACAGCTAGCAGATCAGTATGCCAGTGAAACTACTTGTTTCGGGAATTTCAAGAAATAAGCAACATTAACGGTACTCTCGGACAACAGTCTGTTAAATACGGTAGTGGAAGACAGTGCGGTAAACAGTTGTGCTGGGTATTTTTACCTAAAACAATTGTGCTGTCAGAGTGCTATAGGAGAAGCAGTTTGAGTTACCTTGTTGCTGTGATCGGCGCAGTTGTCCTGAAAAGACGGGCCAAAATCGATGGTAGCGTGAACAGCAACAACGAGAAACAGTGATGCTGCTGCTACATGGAAGCGATGTGCCATTAGCTGACGCGATTCAATTCCGGAAAAACAGCGACACTCACGAGCAGTGATTAGCAACTGCTGCGCTGAGAGTCATTTGGTCAGTAGTGAAAGCGAGAATGGCCGAGTGCCACTCCTGAACCGGATTGCGGCTAGCAGCAGCAGCAGGCTGCAGCTAGTTTGGACCACAATCCAGAGACAGTCCTGGACAACGACCAACCCGAAATGTAACTGAAATACACACGATGTGGAACTGCCCATGTGCTGCTTCTCCGGCACAATGCACACACACAGCATTTCATCGTCTTTCGTTAAACACACACACACACGCACACAGAAAAGCTGTGTGTGTTTGTATGTCTGTGTGTCCCTCCGGAAAAGTTAGGATTGAAATGCCCACTATTGATTTGGCGCACTGAAAAAAAAAAAAAAAAAACTTAAGGACAATAAGCAATGAGTTTTCGTGCAGAAGCTGCAAGCCAAAAAACGCTGTGTTGTTACACACACGTATGCATTTACGTAACGTACGTACATCCACGCACCGCACTAGCACATACGGCTGAACATGGACATGCACTCATCCAGGAACATTGAGGTGGTGGTGAGGGTTTGCAGAAACTGATAATTCGGGAACCAGAACAGCCAGGTAATTTTCAATGAACGATCACTCGATAGAAATTATTCATTTTCCTTTATGCAAAATTTACGGTGATTTATGACAATGAGTGGCCAAGACAAATGTAAAGCAATAAGCAAATATGCAGTTAACGACCTGACTGCTTCAAGTTTAACGCAAAAATGAATGCCCGCACTGACAAGTCTGATGTGTTGCAACCTGGACTGATTCAATTTACACTAAGACAACTTTATAGAAATCTCACTTTTACTACATTCGTGGTTTAAAATTTGTCCCTCATCCAGGTCTGCCTCTGGCTGTGCCTGCATCAGTTCCAGCTGCTGTTTTCCTTTCCCCCTCTCTTTTATAGATCCCAGACGAGTAATGAATGCCATGGCAACGATGCGGTAGCTGGGACTGACAGCAGCGCGTAAAAAGAGCACTGGCTAATTCAGGCTGGTCCCTTTTACCTGCAGCTTTCATTCTGATGCAGTATGGCTGTTTTGGACCAAATTCACTTTTATCGAATGGTCTTTATAGCTTGGTGCAAAGTTCCAGACTTATTTGGAGACAACTAAGGAGCCTGAAATTGAGGAGACTGTCTGTGGTTGTTTTTCACAAAAAATAAAAGCACTTGCTGCGACCTAAATGATACTTCTTGCTCAGAAACACTTCTGATTTTATTTCATTTTTTATGCTTTATCGCAGAACCAGAAGCGCGCTCTGTCCAGTCCGTGTGTGTCTATGGGTGCATACCTGTGTTAGGTGATATGCGTGCGTGCGTGTCGTGTTTGTGCCCGTACGTTCGAACTTACGTGTGTGTGTGTGTGTGCGTGTGTTTATGTCTGTGTGGACTTTTTTCTTGCTGAATACGTAGGCCACTATAAGGTTTTTTTTTTCTTTTTTCAGCAGCTTAATCTTTTTAGCACTGCACTAGTGGCAGTAATAAAATCAGTTCCTGCTCTTTCTATCCTGACCTGTGGAACCACTTGGACGACCTTACCACCTCCTTCTCTAGGCGTATCATAGTCGCAGCGTACGACATCGCGTCCTAAATTTTTATTTTTCCTGCTACTGCTTTTGTAGGGATCTGTTTCTAATTCTCAGTTTCGCCCTTATTACTATTAACAAATTGCTGAATCAGTTACTGGTGTATTTCATATACTGGTTTACAAATAAATTCTACGTTGACCAGTCGGAGCAGTGTTTATAATCGTATTTTCAAGCTTTCATCTGATCGAATTTGATTACTCAAGGATTGAAGAGGAGCACTTTGAACAAATGGAACATCACTGATTTCACCGGGCAGTCTTTCAGTCATAAGCGCAGCAGCCGAAATCATTGTTCTGGAAGAAGATAGAATCATGTGAGACGAAAGAAAATGCCAAAAACAGAAACGGAACGTAGTGATCCACGGTGTCACTACATCCTGCGTGTCGCTTCTCATATTTTTGCACTAAACATTGCCGAAAACAAAATCCAGAATTTGAATTCTATACATGATTTTTGCGATACAAACACCGCACTGCTGATTATCGCCAAGCATGAAACGGTAAGCATTTTAAGTTAAGAGGCCCACACTACGCACTTTCTTTGTAAAGCCAGAGCAATTCAGGATTTAACGCGAATGGTAGCAAGGTTACCATGGGCAAACACTCGGCTCTTTCTTTCGGGAGTTAAAGGTAAGCTGGTAGCGAGTTTGACTCCCTGACATACACCAGTACCGATTGTTTTAGTAGACGCTCCAGTAAAAGCAACGTGAAACAGTACACGTAGCATTGCATGCATAGGCTTAGCTATGCCTCGATAACAAAATTGAAGCTTAATTTTTCTGCCTTTAAAAGCAACTACATTTTCCCAGTTCTTAGTGGATACCAAAAACTTGAGAAAGAATACATTCTGTAAATCTTATCGCGTTTCTAAATTACTCTCGTGTCAGGCGCTGGTTGTCATCGAAAGCAGCCTCTGTTTCGTACTCATTTATGCCAGTTCTGCAGTGTTTTTCAGAGAAATACGATCGACATCACAAATGAAATAAGAAACGATCACGCGGAATTGACTCGAGTGGTCTTTTATAAGCTTAAGGCTGCGCCTTTGTCAGTGGATGATTACAGAAGTGAAATATCTGTGATATCGCTGCGCGGCCGTCCTACTGACGCATTGATTCAGTCCATCAAAACAGTTCGTGTTCTGGCGCTCTGTTTTTTTACTGTCCCAACTTGTTTTCGTGACAAATTCAGATTTGCAAATGTTTTTTATGCGTTTTTGCATATATGTAAATTGCAAAAACGCATATTGGGAAGAGGCTGTCTGT
>UYRT01078497.1:7044-19603 GCA_900617915.1 Gongylonema pulchrum
AATGCTGTACCTGGGCGGAAATGGCCTATACCTGGGCGGAAATGGCATACAATTTTCGGGATGCAAAATGTAATTATAAAAGCATTGAAATGATTAAGAAAATGTTAGGTTGAGGCATAAGCAGTTGAGCGCAGGCGGAAATTTTCAACTTAACGTTAAAAAATTAAGTGTTTTGCTCGAACAAAAGGCTGCAAATAGGCATCAAATTGCGATGTCGCTGTGAGGAGGGGTGAGCGGAAGTCGGGTGCGCCTTTTTGCCGAAAGGCGCCAGTTGCAATTAATGTTCAATTTCATCATCATTCTCTGACGAAATTGTCTTGTCCGTTTTGAACTTAACCGGCTGACGGAAATAAGCACAGCTTCTTAAAAAGCAGTTAGTTACGGTATTCGCCACTACCTCCTCCCTCCTTTCCCTCACCCCTCCACGTCCCCTTCCCCTTCCTCCTCATCCTTGTTCGGCCGTATTGCTCGACCATTATGGCCCCTACACGATGAAAAAGCCAGACTAAAGCCTTTTTTTGGGATTTTTGCGCAGTAAAATAAAGAGTAAATAAGAAAGTGTATTAAAAACGGATGAAAAGAGATGGAAAGAAAGGATAGGAAGGTATATGAAAAGAGGTGAACAAAAAAAAACATAAAATTGAATGAAATTAAGGAATAACTGGACACTGCCGTTTGTTGATGGGATATCCCATTCTAAGCCTGATCTCTTCCGTCGGATCAAAAATGGAAATGTTATGAAAAGCTCTGCATGTGCATAGTTGCTGCTGTTGCAATTATAGCACGAATAATGTAATGTGTGATTTTAGGATGCACTAAGTGCTGAAGATTATGATCCAAATTTGGCTTCTGACTATGAATCACGACATTTCGGAATGTTCTACGATCTTGATGACATAGGAGATGAAGCCACTGAGCCGGAACCATCGGGCCGCTCTGGTTCTGTTTTTGCAGTATTCATACATTCTCGGTCGCATCTTTGCTTTCATTTTTTTTGCCTTTCTACTTGCTGGGTGAGACTCATTGGTTGGTTTTTTGCCTGGATGTGTAGTAATGTTCCGGTGGCTTGAGTATCACCAGTAGCAGTGTTACACTGGCTGCTGCTTCCAGAACTGATAGAATACCATCCACGTGCACGGAAATTGCGGTCTCTGTCTGCGATTCAATGAAATGCCAATGTATAACTGCCTTTTAAATGCACTCAGTGAAACTGCTTGCAGGAACTCGAAGGGAAGGAACATATTCAGGGTCAGCTCTTGCCCTCTTTAGTGAAGGCGAAGCTGCTGCACTGTCCAGAGATGGACAGGCGGTAACCGATGAACAATCTGTGGAATTCCCTGCTGACGAAGAAATTTTGGGACGCATCAGTCAAGACAGCTCTGCGGAAGATTCAGTTACAGTCACGTTCACGGAAGAACATGCTACAGATAGCCCGTCCGAGCACTTAGTAGCAGCAGACATGGGTGTGGAAGAAGCGGCCGCAAACGTTTCTACTGATAGACAAAATGTTCAAGGGCAAGCGGCCACAGCACCTGCCGAAGAACGCGCTACAGCTCCTTCCGCTGCAGAGCAAGCGGAAACAACAGCAGCAGTAGAAGGGCGCACAGCAGTTCCATCCGCTACAGAGCAAGCGACGATAACAGCTGCGGAAGAGCGGGCTGCAGCTCCATCCGTTGAAGGGCAGCCCACCGCAGCACCCGTGGAAGAGTTAGCTGCGGCTCCATCCCTTGCGGAGCAAACCGCTGGACCATCCGCCGAAGGACAGATCGCTGGCCCTTCAGGCAACGATGAATATTATAGGGCGATAATAGGAGGTAAAGTTTAACTGATTCAAAAAAAAGAGGATTCCAGTCGATATAGCTGTGACGGTGGGGGACAGATGACGGAATGCATTGTATTTCTGTGTTTAGCTATACCTCGCACGGGTAAATACACCCACAGTATAGAAGTTGCCCTTTGAACGTATCTTCAATATCTAAGCAGCAACAAGCAGAGATGGCTAGATGCATCATAATTCGGTTGGCGCCCAGGATCCGCAGCACGTTCAGATTGTCTCTTTCCTCCACCCATGCTAATTCCGTACGGGTGGCTTGCCTGTTCAATGCTTTTGTCTTCGTTTGGTGCTGGAGTATAAAATAAGGAGGTTAAACCTGAAATTATGTGATTTTTCATATCCATGTGCTGTCCTCGGAATATAAATTTACCAAATCTAAATTCCTTCGGCCCTTCCTCGGACCCTACGTCTATAAAATAAGGGAAACGGACATTTTGGACTGGGGTGGAGATGACTCCTGCGCCTGGTACTGCCTGTTTATTCGATGTAGAATATTTCACTGTGTTATGCTAATTGCTTCGATTTTTGTTTGAGCTATTGGTTTTGGTCCTTTTTTTGTCCTGCACTTCTCATTCTGTTTATTTTGCTGCAGATGTGGAGATTCCGGCCGGCGTAGATCCGGCATTTTTGGCTGCACTGCCAGATGACATACGTGCTGAAGTGATTCGTGACTATGTTCGGCAGCAACGTGCACGGCAAGTTGTACAAGATGTGGCAAATGCTGCTGGGCCGCCACCTGGGCAGGCAGCAAATGCTAACGATGGTTCCGCCGCTGCTGCTGCTGTGGAGCCAATTGATCAGGAATTTCTGAATGCGCTGCCACCGGATCTTCAGGAAGAAATCCTGGCTCAGCACGCACGAAATGTGCGATTAGCTCGTGACAGAGCTGAATCCGGAAATGCACCTCATGTGGCCGGTTTGTTCTCATTTGTGCACATCTTTTATGCGATGCTCCCGCTTTTATCCATTGAAATGCATGGGGCGTGAATAGAACAGTTCAGCAAACAGTACTACTGCTGCTGACTTTTTGTTAAAATACCAGCGACTCAAAATGCTTTGGGAAAGTATTCTTTTTGAGAGAGAAAAAAAAAGCATCGAATGCGCATTTTATGCCTTTCCTGTACTCTTGTTCTTTTGTAGATGCTGTAGCAGATCCTGAAGATGCGGCAGCACTCATTGAATCGCTTCCACCAGCACTCCGTGCGCAAGTACTTGCCGATGCCGATGACTCCGTCCTACAGGTTCTACCTCGAAATGTTGTGGCCGAAGCGCGTCGTTTACGTGCCTCATTTGAAACACAGGTAATCACTGGGTACTTTATAAGCCGATTGTAGCAACCAGATTAACCCTGAAAGTCTAAACGACATCAGCAGGCAAAGGCTTTTTATTTTCAGAGACGATATATAATAATGGTATGATGCAGTGGTGAGCTGGAAACATTATTTGTGAGTTTAAAAGCATTAAAATACGTGATTTTTTTCAGCAAGTCATGCGTTTCGCACGTCATGCACTTATGTTAAATCCAGGAGAACGCAATCGCGGGCCGCCTATTGGGCTAGGCCCTTCGGCGAGCGGAAATGACAACACCCCTCTGTTGGGTGAGTTTGCTGGAATCACTACAGTTGCGCCGAGATGCACTCCTCAGCTTCTAGACCGTGATGCCATCGTCACGCTGCTACTCCTTTTCTTTACTGATCCGGTACAGATGAACACGCAACGCTTACAGGTATGTTATTATTCTTCTGTGTCATTGCACTGCCAGCATGCAAAAAGACTAGAATCTCAGCGTGTAGGGAACCTGTATTTTTGAGTAACTAAACGATGCCTTACATTCAGTGCAGTAGAAAAAGTTGAGCAAAAAATCAGTATTGTAAAAAGTTGCTGAGTGACAACAGTTCATAGTGGATTTCTGTGGAGTGAAAGCTGCTTAGTGGCAGAATCGATATAGCAGCAGCAGTTCATTGCGGTATCGGCCGTAACGATAAGCTTGATAGGCAGTGTATCTGGGGAGCGCGGAACTGCTCTGTGACTAGCGACAAGGTCCACTATAGAAAAAAAAGCGGCGCACACCAGGGCAGCCGTTCCGATCATGCTTTTTTGTGCAATTCCGTCCACCGAACGATTGCCTGCCAATGATTTTCACTGCTTTGAATTTAAATTTGAAGGATTTCAAGTGGCCAGAGGACAATCCCTCTGGATTTCAGCTTCCTAGATTCTGCGGTTCCCGAGAGAGTGATCTACCCACCAAATGATTCACGGGGCCGTATATGTTACTCGCGGGCACGGGAAGACTGAATTTAAATTTTCTGGATCGCACGTAAGCAGGGGACATACCCATAAGATTTTAGCTTTCTAGCTTCCGTGGTCCCCAAGACAATTTCCCCCGCCAGAATTTTGCATTGCCGTTCGTATTACTTGCAGGTATGCGGAAGCTAAATTTAAATTTGCTGGGTCACGCCTAAGTGGGGGACATTCCCCTAGATTTTTAGCTTCCTAGTTTTAGTGGTCCTTGAGTTGAAAGTTGCGGACAAGTTGCTGGGGACACAAACACATAAAATGCGTAATAAATAAAATTTTTGCCGAGGACAGTTGGCAGCAGTCATTGAATTCTTGTCTGCATTGTTTCAGCGGCTTATCAAAGGCTTGTGCGCTCATGCCGTCACCTGCGACTTTGTGATTTGGTGTTTGTTAGCGCTGCTTAATGAAATAGACGAGGAGAATATTGCGTACGATGATTCGGGGAGCACGGTGTCGGGTTGGTTGGACAGCATCTGTGTGCAAAGTGGTATTGGACAGCATGAGCGGGCCGTCAAATTTTTCAAGGATTCCGAGAAAGGTATATTGTTTTTTTCATTACTGGTCATTCATGTGTTATTCATATACCCACGGCATTTTTTTTTACTTTTTTCAAACTTCCATTTTTCCGGGTTTTTCACTTTTTTTACTAGCGTAGTGCCTCAGAGCGTGTGTTGCAGCTGCAATCCATCCGACAGTTTTGGTGCAGAGTATTCGCCTTGTGTTGGAAACACTAACCATTCTTGCCAAAAACTATCCTGGCCACTTCTTGCCGTACAGACTGCGTACACCGGAGTCGCAGGCAGTCGCTGGATCGGTTACGCCACCATTCTCGCGATTTTGGCATTTCGTTTACAAGTGGGTTTTGTGCGCTGCTTTAAAATTAATCACAATGTAATTTAACGAATTATCTGGCGTGTGTGAGTTGTTTGCACAGCTTCGATCTTCTGCTGCCGCTGCTGAATGATATTGAGCATGTTTTTCAGATCCTAAATTTTATTATATACTGCATAAAATCTCTTTTGCTTGGCAAATAATGGTTAATATATTTAGTTTGTCAAAAGCTGATGTTGTGCCTGGTAGCTGCATCGGGTCGATTTTGGGCGTGCCTTCAGGGCGTGAAGAAGTCAGTGTAAGCATGCCTGCTGCTTCGCTTGAAGAAAGTCCTCTCGGTATTCTCATGGAGCATATGGGCCGCTCGGTTATTCGCTCTTCAGCAGTGCTACAAGACAAGCTGATGTGCCTTATATGCACGGTTGGTGCTTGTTCAAATTTTTGATGGTTTTCCTGTGCATGAAACTCAGGTGTAAAAAAAAGAGAGAAGCAGAATGGCCGTTTGATCCGAGCAGTCGGTTTTGTCGCGCTAACGTTCATTATTTTCACAAGACAACGTTAATGATGTAGTTCTTAAGCAGCCCGGACTGCTGCATAGGAATGCTGTTTTGGGGAAACTACGTTCATTGATGTTTTGGTGGTCGCTTTTGTCATTAACTGAGCTGGTCTTGTACAGCAGTGGTTGTTTTGACGGACCCTGTGCAATGCCAAGTCATGCCGATTATAGCAACCAGGTTGACGCTGTAACGTCTAAACGGCGAAGATGCGATAGTATGAAAAAAGAATGTAATAGTGAGATAAGACGTTTCGGTCCATTAAGTCATATACGCCGTAACTTAACACCGCGACAGGGCCTCGTCAGTAGGACGGTCGCAATGCTTAATGGAAATGAGAAAGAGAAAGACGAAAGGAAAAAATGCTTGATTGATCTAGTCTGCTGACGCAAAAGGAAAAACTTTCTGATTCAGTTGTTCGATGCATGATTTGCACAGCAACACTTGCTTTTTTGTTCCCCTCTTATATCATGCGTTTATTAAATTAGCAAGACCAAAAATGACAGAAAATCCGGGAATTGTCAGCTTTTCAACATGATGAATACATGTAGAAATCTAAGAAAAAAAATCCCCCATTTTGAAGCACTGCTTGAAGAAGAAGCATCCAAAGTGATCCATGATTGAGGTAGATGCGTAGAAATCTGCAGGCAAAACAATCGCTGCCCGACTTTTTTTAGATTGTTCAAACGTTGCCGGATGATACGACTTCAAAAATGTCGATAAAGCCACATAAACAGCCAGCTCCGCTGGCGCAACAGCTGGAATACATCGTTAAGGTTAGTCATAATCGCACGTTATTGCCACAGTGCTATTATAGCAGACTCACACGTTTGTACCTCGGAATTTTAGTGAACCTCTTTTTTATGTTTGTAGTTCATTGAGGAAAAAGGTTTTTTTTTTCCTTTTTTTTTTTGAACCGCAAGCGCAAAAGCTCAGTTTTGCCGCTAAATATGAGGGCCTAAAGGTTATCTTGTTTTTTAATTCAGTGTACGCTTCATCTGTTATCCCTCTATTAGTCACCAGTACGAAGTATGCGAATTATCTGGCCCTTTTGCTTGATGGTAAAGTGCCTGGCCCTTCGGTGATTGTTGATTCAGAGCGCTTACTCCGGATACGTCATTTTGCGGGTTGTGGACAACCACTTAGTGCATTCTGCTTACCACTTGTTTCTTAATTTGGGCAATCCTCCCCTTCTACTTTTAGTAGCATCCCTGTTTCCGCATAGTTTTCTCTTAGTAAAAAGGAGGGTTTTTGAGAAATAGTGCTTAGCTTAATTCTTATCTTTCTTTAAAAAGGAGACGGGGGGAGGGGGCAAGAAAAATGGGGGAAGGAAGCGCTTTATTGGCTATTGAAGCGGCGCTGCATCTTTTCGGTCATGCTTAAGAAGCGAACTGCACTTTATCTGTTCATATATTTTCAGGTGCTAACAGAAGGCAGTTGTACGGAAGAAGGTTTGGCAGATGGTCGTACGCTACTTCTGGAAATGATTCGTGCTCTTACACAACCGACGAGACCACTTATCATGTCCCTGATCTTTAGTGCCGCCGAACGATTAGGCAATCAGCTTTTGATAGCCGTCGAACAGCTTGACATCGACCTGAGGACGATGCTAAACAAAGAGGATACATCGCCAGCCAAAGATGTGCAGCAGTCATCGACTAGCGCCGGTCCTTCAACTGAGCAGCGACGACGAGGCAACCATCGGGTTGTCGTGTATACGTAAGATTTCAGGAGATAACAGAAAATTGTTTGATCGATAATTTTCACATTTTTGAGGCAAATAGATACACTATGGAGTGTGCTGCTGTGTTATGTTATCACGGTGATGTGCTGACGTTTGGCGCTGCTAGGTGGGCGCTGTTAAAATGCGAGCCGTTTTAGGGATATCGATGAATCGACAGTTGTGGTGGATGATATGCCGAGTCCACCGCCGCTGCGTCGTTCCACGTCTGCTGCTTGCTGGCAGCTGCCGTTGCCTCGAATGCAGGCTCTCACCGACAAGAGTGGTGTGCAGTATGTGTTCCTCAAAATGTTGCAAACAATTGTCAAAATTCGAGACGTACTGCGTAAGGAACGAATTGAAGCACCTGACAGCGAACAAAAAGCGATGGAGGTGGGCGCTGCTTGCACACGTACCGTTGCTTTCTGTAATGGCATTACTGCACAGTCTGCAATGCATGTACTGTCTTCGTGTAACTGACTCCACCACACTTTGTCTCAAAAAATTTTTGAAGCAGTAAAGAAAAGGACGAGTTAAGCGAGATACGCTGGTTTGCCTACTCTACATGAATCATTAGTCAAATTCTTCGAGGATTGTGCGGAGGTAATGTTATAATGTGCTCAGTACAAATTACAGTCGTAGCCCTTTCATATCCTTCCTTGCATATTTCTCTTTCTCTTCTTTTTCCATTAAACACTGCTGCCGTCATACAGATGAGGTCCTGTCGCAGTGTTGAGTTAAAACGTATATGAATTAACAGGCCGAAACTTCTCACTCTTGCCTTCTTTCCTCATACTCTTCCTGCTTTCTGTATTCACTTGCACCTTCGACATTTCGGCTTCCAGAGTCAGTCTGGATGTTACAATCGACTTACAAAAGGAAATTATGCAGGTGGTCCGGAATAGTTTTGCTTAGCGGTGAAATTTTTGCGTTCTGCCGCAATTCCATGGAGGTTGGGGGAGTGAACGGTTTTGGTAATCTTGACGAACTGCAGCTGTATCTTAGAAGTAAGAATTTCAGGGCGCACAGATGAGTGCATTGTTGCATTCTCTGGAGCCGCTTTGGGAACTGGTTTCGAAGTGTATGAAGAACCTTGCTGAGCTGGATCCGCAATCAGTGTTAGCTCTTCAACCAAGTGCTGAAGCATTTTTCCTCATTTATGGATCAGCCCTGTCATCAGCCGATCCGAGCAAATTCAGTGAAGATAGTAATGCGCAGAAGCTCATCAGTTTTGCAGGTCATTTTTCTTGGTCTTCACCTTACTCGCATTAAAAATGCTGTTTTTTGCTGCTCTCTCTGATAACAGTTTTTCATTCAGAGAAGCATCGTGATATGCTGAATCGCATTATTCGGCATGCCGGTGACACTCTTAGCGATGGACCATTCGCCATTCTTATTCAGACGCCAAGGTTGTTGGATTTCGATGTGAAACGCATGTACTTCCTGAAGCAGATCAAAAGTGATGGGCGTAATCGGTTGGTTTCCTAAATCTTTTTGTTATTTCACGATTCTCGGCTTATTGCACAGAAATTTTAATAATCACGATGGCTTCATCTGATATTTATGATGCGATTGTTCGCTCATTTTCTCTCCCTCATCGTTTTTTCCCCCTTCCTTACAGTGTATCCTTTCAGGAACGAAGACATCGCAGTACGAATACGTCGCAGTCACTTATTCAGCGATAGCTTCCGGGAGCTCTTCAGACTCCGTGGCCCCGAATGGAAAGCAAGATTTTATGTTATTTTTGAAGGAGAAGAGGGCCAAGATGCTGGCGGATTGTTGCGTGAATGGTTCACGGTTATCACGCGAGAAATATTCAATCCAAACTATGCTCTTTTCATTACTGCTCCTGGTGATCGAGTAACGTACATGATCAACAAAACATCATATATCAATCCGGAGCATTTGGACTATTTCAAGGTTCCGTGTTCTTGATTTTTACGCATGTTGTTCCAAAACTCGTTGCTTGCTCCTGGAAATGATTTTGTGTGATTTTTACTTTTTTTTTTTTTTTTTTTACATTGGAGATGACAGCTGGTTTAACGGAAGACCGAAAGTATTTCTTCAATACGTCTTAGGGCCGAATGTGTTTTTTTTTTTCATTACATCTTAAGACCAAATGTATTTTTTTTTTCATTACTTAAGGCCGAATGTATTTTTCACTACTACGGATGTTTCATTTAGTTTGTTGGGCGAATAATTGCAAAGGCAATATATGAAAATAAGGTGCTGGAATGTTATTTCACTCGTGCATTCTACAAACATATTCTGAGTGTCCCGGTTCGAACGCAGGATTTGGAGTCCGAGGTTCATTTCAAATTTGTTTTTTGAGATTCTGTTCGACTTTACTGGCGCAGTTTGAGCGCTCTGTGTACAGAAGAACATGCTATTGAAGTGGAAGAACACATTATTTCACTGTTCTTAGCAACTTGAATATTTCGTGGTTATGAAAAAGGTTATGACAAAAAATAGTAATTAATTAAAAGTAAAAAAAAAGACTGCTTTCGTTTTCCTCATTCGTTCGCATATGTGTAATGGGCATGATATGTTATAAATTGGCAACTTTCCTTTTCCTTTTTCCTTTCCGTTCAGATGGGCTTTATATGCTTTTCACGCATTCATTTCGTATTTTTGACTAGGAGGGGAGGACTCGAATGTATCTACGCAAATGCTTTATATTCTTTTTCCACTGGATTTTCAATTTTGTTTAACTTTCCCACTGTGAAGGGTGCTCTTAAAAAATGTCGAAAAATAGTATCTGGTTCTCGTGAATTGCTTGCCACATTTTTTCAGGACCCAAGTTTCTACAATTCATTGATGTTCCTACTTGAGCATCCAATTGAAGAATTCGGTACCGAATTGACCTTCAGCCTTGAAATTGATGAATTTGGAGTTACGAATATGCGGGAGCTGAAGGAAAATGGAGCGTCAATTCCAGTCACTGATGAAAATAAGGAGGAATATGTGAAATTGGTTTGTCAAATGAAGATGACAGGTTCCTTGTATGCTCTGTCACTGATATCCCCCTCCCCCCTCTCGTATAGTGTGAGCTCTTTTTTTAGTGGGAGCTTATTCTGGTATCATCCTGTGATAGCATATTAAATCTTTGATAGCATCCAATGGAATCTTGCGTAATAATAGTCTTGGGGCTTGAATGTTTGTCAGTTATCCTAGTGGTAGTAAATTATCCATGTATGAGTGTGCGTTTCAGGTTCGATCAGCCAGCAGCTCAAGGCATTTTTGGATGGCTTCTATGAGATCATTCCGAAGAACATGATATCAATCTTTAACGAGCAAGAGTTGGAGTTACTGATCAGCGGTTTGCCGAATTTCGACATAGACGATTTGTATGCAAACACGGACTACAAAAGCTATACGCGAACTTCACCTCAGGTATGTCCTCTTCACTTTGTCGGTTTTAAGCTCCACGCAGTTTTATTTGGAGAGCACTGCGCGTTTGTAATTTGCAATAAAAGTTGTAACAGTGTAATCGGGACCACTGATGATCAAATGGTTGTGAAGGTGTGCTGGCAACGACTGGAACAGGCTGCGTATGAAAAGGAGCTAACGGCGCTTCTTTTCACAATGGACGGCACCAAAACACCATGTAGAAAAAAAAAATCTGGGGCTTAAGAGTAATCGGACGCGGGAGCTTAAAGTACAACAAAAAACGTGCGAAGTGACCGGGTTACGGTAAGTTTGAAATTTTGCTTGAAAATGGAAAACTGCTTAAAGGATATCTTGAAAAAAACTGGAAAAGCCGCCCACATCCTTAAAATCGTCGGACCAGGGAAATACAATGCTTTAATCAGGAAAAGCGCAATTAGGCGGCAATGCACGATACTCATGCAGACTCGAAAAAAGTGTAATGGGAGGCTGGCTTCAAAAAAACCGGGAAATAGTGGCCATATACATTGCTAGAAAGTGTGCAGGGAGTTTTTTCCTATTTTGTTAAAATTTAATAAAACTTATTTATTTGCGACTTCATCGTTCGTTGTTTTAGATACAATGGTTCTGGAGAGCCTTACGATCATTTGAGGATGCGGATCGTGCAAAATTCCTGCAGTTTGTAACTGGTACGAGCAAAGTACCGCTGCAGGGATTTGCATCACTGGAGGGTATGAATGGTGTCCAAAAATTTTCAATTCATATGGACTCGCGTTCGGCCGATCGGCTTCCGACGGCTCATACCTGGTTGGTTGCATTTGCCTCACTGTTTCTGTAGCACTTTAGAACTTTTCTGTTAAAGCATTGAGGTTCTGTGCTTCCTGGCTTGGCCAGTGATCGGCAAGCAGCGTATTTCTTCTTGGAACTCGTTACGCTCTGAAATGACTGCCCTCTGTTTGCAGCTTCAATCAGTTGGATCTGCCGCTGTATCAGTCGTACGAGAAACTTCGCGATATGTTGCTGTTGGCAGTACGTGAATGTACTGAAGGATTTGGTTTTGCTTAAGGAGAAGTAGTAGAATATGCGATGAATATTCAATCTTCTCCTCTGATATGATTTTATGCCTCGTTCCCTTACTGTGTATTGAAATTATGTCTTTCTAACCTACGAACCTCGGCATCACTTTTTTTTGGTTTGTAATTGAATGAATGTGCAAGCAATCTTTTTTAAGCGTCTTTTTTATTTTTAATTTGTGCGGGCCAATTTATTATCCAATGTGATGATTATTTGTGATACTGATACCGGCAACGTGTTCTTTGCCGACCAGTGTTGATGATGGGTCGTTTTATTATTACGATTACATCGTGTGGAAGGTTGTGAAGGATGGCATCATGTCACCGAGCACATAGCCGTCTCTTTCGAAAGATATGGAAGTGTGCCTATTATTATCGTTGCTGGCGTGCGTGTTCTCGTCCAGAACCCGCCACACAAATCATTTTTTCTACACACACACACGCGCACACTCCAGACATCATTTCTGTATATGTGAATTGGATATCATTTTATTACATACAATGTCGCTGGTGCATGCATGTGCAGATCCATTTCTCAGTTTTGTCTCTGATTTTTATTATTATTGTATCCCCCGGCACAGACCTATATTTTATTTTTGTTTCAGAATTTTTGCCAAAATAAACAGTCACCAGCTGTATGCATTTGGCTTTTCTCACAAGCCCACTCATGTGGATTTTTATCCCCTGATCCATCTCGTACCACTTTTGCAAAAATCCTCATCCTCCTCCTTCGACCTCCTGCCTCTGAGAACTCGAAACTCAGTTGCGCTTCACCCAATTTTTCGGCCATTTTGATGATGTTGTGAAAGGAGGCGCTCTGTGTGCGAAGCTGAGCAGTGTTTTTTTTTTTTTTTTTTTTTTT
>UYRT01078505.1:477-12673 GCA_900617915.1 Gongylonema pulchrum
TTTTTTTTACACACCGAAATCGTCACAGTATGCGTTTTTCGCCGTGTAACAGCAGCACAAAACGCATACTGTCACAAAGTTGTCCCTGTGTATGCTTGTGTTTGTATGCTTGTGTGTGTGTGCCCGAGTGCATTTTTTGTCCCGCACTTTCAACTCGTGAACCACAGAAGCTTAACGGCTGAAATTTTAGTGGACTTTTCCCTGCCCGCTTAGGACCTCTCAAATTTGAATTCAGTCTTCCCGTGTCCGCACGTGACACGTACGGCACCCTAAAAGTTTTGGCGGGAAAAATTATTATTTCGGGAACATGGAAGCTGAAATTGTATGTGTACGTCCATTGCTCAAGTGCGATCTAGAAATTCAAATTCGGCTTTCCCATACTCCGGGATAACATGTACAGTCCCGTGGAAGTTCTTTGGGGAAAATTATATTTTCGGGTATCAAGAACGCCAGAAAGCTGTAATTTTGCGGGTACGCCCCGCGTTCACATACGACCAGAAAATTTAAGCATAGTCTTCCCGTGCCTGCACGTAAGACGTACGGCCCCATGAAAGTCTTCGCGAGAAAATAATTATCTCGGGAACCACTGAAGTTAGGAAGCTAAAATTTTATGGGTATGTCTCCTACCGACGTGCGATCCATAAAATTTAAATTCAGCTCTCCCGTGCGCTTGGGTATCATATACAGACCCGTGAAAGTTCCCGCTGGAAAAATTACAATCTCGGGAGCCATAAAAGATAGGAAGCTGAAATTTTGCGGAATCAAATTCAGCTTTCTTTTACCCCTGGGTCTCTTGTGCGGCTCTGCGAAAGATTTAGTGGGGAAGATCTCAGGAACTAGAAGAGCTGTGAGGATGAAATCTCAGGAAGAAGTTTTATGCCTGTGCAGACACCTCACAAACTCAAATTTAGCTTCCAATTATGCTGAGATCTTACATGCGACCGCGTAAGTGCTTTGATGTGAAAATCACTGGCTCAGAAGCCGGAAAACTGAGAGGTAGAAATTTGGGAGATGTTACTCATCCAACGTTTCAAATTCAGTTCACACGTATCGGCACGTGAGATTTTCAGTAAGAAATTTCACAGCCTAGAAACCAGACAACATTTCGCAGTGAAAGTCCTCAGCAACGTCTGCTGGACTTAACCTGCCAAAACGCATGGTCGTACCGGCTCCCTGGTGCGCGTCGCTATTTATTGTATTTACATATACGCAAAAACGCATAAAAATTATTGAAGTTATGGATGGAATGTTTAATGAGATAGTAAATAATGCAATTAAAAATGTTGCAATTATGCGTTTTTGCTATGCAGCGCTAGAGCGTCGCAACAGGCAGCAAAAACGCATTTTGCGACGACCCTGCCTGTACGTGCATGCTTACTTATGTGTGTGGGTATTCGTCTGTCCGGGTATTTCTACTCGCCAACCACGCAAGCCTTGATGCTGAAATTTTGCCGGTGTGCTTCCTGGCCAAGTATAATCTCAGGAATGTGATAGCAACCGTCATACACGCTAACGTCTCATGTACCGACAAGTGAAAGTTTTGGCGTGAAAACTGCTAATTTCGAAACGAGAAAAGCTAAAAAGCTGAAACTTTAGGAGAATGTCCCGTACTCATGTACGACCAAAAGATTTCAAATTCAGCTGCTTAGGACCGACAGGAGTCACGTACGGACATGTGAGGATTGTGAGGGGAAAATTGTTGATCCGAGAGTAAGAAAAGCTGGGAAGCTGGAGTTTTAAGAGAATGTTCCTACTCATGTGCAACTGAAAGATTTCAAACTCAGTACTTTAGAACCGCCCAAGAGTTACGTAAGGATACGTGAAAGTTTTGGCGGGAATACTGCTAATTCAGGAATAGGAGAAGTTAGCAAGCTGAGACGTTGGAGGGATGTTCCTTACCCATATACAACCAAAGACACTGAATTCAGCCCTTCAGGATTGCCCATACCACATGTACGGGCACGAGGACATTTTAGCGGGAAAATTGCTAAGTCGGAAGTGAGAAAAGCTGGGAGGCCGGAATTTTAAAGGAATGTTCCCTACTCAGGTGTGACTAAAAGATTTCATATTCAACTCTTCTAGTGCAGTCTTTTTCGCGCATTAGCAACTTTCCATTTGTCGGGTCACTGAAGTCGACATTTACAACTGACATGGCACACAGCTGCACTGTTAACTTCCTGAACTTCAAGGGCCAGTATCTCACAAATTCTAGCTATTGTGATTCCCTGCGATCTTGACACAGCATGAAATATTGTAAAGACGCATGATCGCACCGGCCGTCTGGGTGTGTTCTAGCCTAGGCTTTTTTCTCTGTGCAATGCTCCAGCAAAAAAACACAGAAAAAAAGAAAACTAAACACACTGAAAGCACGAGGGATTTCACTCAATTCACGGATTTATTTACAATAATGAAGATAACATTACTGGCTAAAACAAATTTCTGTAAAGTATCTGATTTCCTCAGGCTTCACATATGTCCCTGCCCGACGTTTCTTTTCGCAGAAAATTCCAGTCAGCATGTGCACACAAAAGTGACAACTCCTTTCCAAATAAAGAAAATAATTTTTGAAAAGTAAATAAAAAAGGAAGCAAAGGAGGAACAACGTGTGTCCAGTCGTGCCTTCAAATCACTTCGGGATAGCTAGTCCCCAAAAAAAATAAACGAAATGGAAGCCAAATTTTTCCTTTGGATTCCCGGAATGTAGACTTTCGTCTTCGTTCCTCTTCTGCCGGTACCTTTCCACAATCGAATTGAAACTCCGGACTTGTTGACAGCTTAAAATTGACCTCTATCAATACAGCGGTCAGAGGTCACAAAAAGTCCGTCAAATATCGAATCACTTCCGATCGAATCGGCGTCTCCAATTCCAATAACCTCAAATTTGGGTTATTAAACCTTTTTTGGGCGTACACAAACGATTTACGCGTCAATTCCACGACACAAAGCGATACACGCAAACCAACAAAAATCTTTAAAAATCCAATCAGCAGCAAAAGCAGAACGGTAGATCACCGCCCTGCGCGGGTCGATTTTGGTGACAGCAACCCACACAGAGAGATGCTTACTCTTGAGGCAGTAGGTGGGGCAAAAATGGACAATGGACAGCTCACGCCCACTGTTGCAGTGGGATTAGACGATCGGATTTATTAGACACTGCACGTGCAAAAAAAAATTGGCCAATACACGGGCTGCCCGTGCGAGGATGCACTTTTTGCACATCTCCCCGCAGATTTTTGTCGCTGACGGCACTGGCTTTTCCAGCAGATGCTTCTAGCTAAGTGAATTTCAGACTGGCCGCCAGGACTGTCAGGAAACATCCCTTCAAAATTCCAGTCTTCTAGCTCCCCAAGCTCCCGAGTTAGCGACTTGCCCGAAAAAAGCTTTACAGGCCCGTACGCGGGTACCACGCTTACCCGGCGGCTGGGTTTGAACTCACTAATGCCTACTTGGACGGGAGATATCCCCTTAGGATTTCAGCCTTCTAGCTTCCCAAGTTATCAACTTACCCGGAAAAAATTTCCACGAGCTCTTATTTGGGTACCACACATACCCGAGGACTGGGTTTGAGCTCACTAACACATACTTGGATGGGGAATATCCCCTCAAAATTTCAGCTTTCCAGCTTCTCTGGTTTCCGAGTTAGTAGCTTGCCCGCAAAAAACTTTGGCGAGCCCGTACTTGGGCACCACGCGGGTAAGAGCGCCCATTTTGGGGACAAGGGTTGGAAGTTGCTCGAGGGGAGGCTGTAGTGATGAAGGAAGAAGGTGAAGTAAAAAATCGCCCTCCTCCCCCCTCCAGGAAAACACCCTGGATCCGCCCATGGTTGCTGCTCGCCTGTCTAAAAAAGCCAAACAGTGAGCAACAGGAATAAGTAACGAGTGATTTCTTAACAGAGACTAAACATTAGGTACTTGTAAAGTCTATTTACACAGCATCCACCGAAACAAACTGAATTCCCTACCTATCGAAAGGTTTGGTACTATTTCTGACTCACTGAATTCGGAAAAAAAACACGAGAATACACCAAGAAAATATCCAGCAATTGAAAATGCAAGGCAAGACGAGGCACTGCACCGCTGAACAACAGCAAAAAATCACCACATCCATTCACGCATTCACTGGAGCTAGTCATTGTCACATACAAACACATACATATACACGTATAAAAACACTCACACATACATACGACACGCACAACCACGCGCACCAACATACATATAAACCCATATGCGTGTACAGCATACACAACAAGGCAGAGACAACCACAAACACACACAAACACATAAACACACACGTTGCGCCTTCTGTATTTTGAACTTGCCGCATCTATGTCTACACTGAATTTGTCCTTCTATCGTACTAACAATCTTTCCAGTGCTAGTTTAACATTGAGCTGATAGCATTCAAGGATCCAGGCGTTGTCTCGCACCCTCGATGAAAAGTTGCCTTGACCAGATCGCTCAAATCAGACCGAAGCCGCAGTACTTCGCTGGGGATGTGCTGTAACCTGCTGACGCCAGTTATATGTCATTCATCTCGCAGACGATCTCCCGTCCTTCACAACCATATACCAAATTTACCGAAAGCATGGAATGAAAAGTTTCTTCTCAGCAGCTTATTTTGCATTATTATTGGAAAAAGTATTTCGCAACTTCGTTGTTATCATTTACTTAGTTCCATACATTCAAGTTACTTTTCATCCATGTCTTCTGTTAAATCGATGTGCTTACTTAAAGCAAATCCACGGCTTTTATCAGAACAACCTTTCCTCTGACGACAGGGCATTTGCATTTTTTAAACACAATAAAAAATTCATCTTTTGTCTCAGTCTTCCGCAAGATAACTTTTACTGCGAAGAAAAATACTTAAAGGGAACACATGATCTGTTGCTTTACACCTCTGTTTTTATTTGCAAGATAATGAAAACAACATCAAATACCTGATTTTCAATTAACACTGAAAATTCAGCCGGCAGGCAGGCTCATGGGGGAAGTAGCACTATTGACATGCACTAGGTAGAAGATTTGATTCTATCGGTGAGATAAACAATCCCTTTACAGTATGTGCATTCGTTTCGATAGTAAACTGGCACTGCCATACGTCAAGAAACTAAACTGTTGTCAGTCTGTTTTTAAGCAGCCCTCGAAAGAAGGGGCCATCCTCAGCCCTGTCAACAGTTGGTTACTACTGGCAAGTCAGTCGAACTATTTATTGAGTGCCTCAATTTCTCACACAGAGCTAATGTGGAGGGGTTTTTACCTTTGACTAAAAATCCAGTAAGCTTCCAGTACAACTTAAGACAATTTGTATTTTAACCAATCAGTCATTTCTAGCTTTTCATAATTTAAGTCGTTACCAATAAATAATTCGTACTCTTCTGCATTTATGACGCAGCTCACCAGAACTCTTCAACAGGAATAACCTAGTCTGATTTTTGTGCATTGTAACGCATTTTTACCCAAAGGCACAAATGATGACCCTTTCAGGGTAAAATGACCGACAACACGCATTCATGCAACAATTGGTATTCATCTTACAGTGACCCTTCACGTTCGTTCCACTGCTCTTTTCCTCATTTTTCCAGAAAAAACTGTTAAATGAATAACACTGCCTCTGACATTTATGCGGCTCTTGAGTTTACCTGTTAAGGATCCTTCTGAAAACGAACACCACTTGTTGGGGATGGTGTGGCAAGAATTTACTGTACAGGATTTTCAAAAGCACCGTAATGCGGTTTCGAAAGACTTGAAGTTACAATGGAATCCGAACCCTATGGTCATCTTCACTTCAACATTTCGATATCAAAAATTTGACTTCCTTCCTTTTTCAATCTGCTATTATTTGCGTTTGACATTGAACGATACCTCTCTCTTTTCATCACCCAGTCAAAAACCCAGGTAGCAATGCACTAGACATGTCGGTGCGATCATGCGTGCTTGCGCTAAAACTGAAGCAATTAAATCATCAATAGCATGAATTCTTGTTGCTTCACAGTTTGATATTTTACTCACATTGGTAGTGTTTTGGTTTTATCCTGCATGGGAAGGGAAAAAAAGCGTCAGCTGTGACCGTAGTGTTGCATCATGGAACCGCGCGAAATTTAGCCCCAGCATGTATGGTTACCGCAAATTTTAAATGAATCCAGGCTTACAGGTGCGATCATGCGTTTTCGCACTAAACTCGCAGATCGCTAATGGTAGGAACGATCCCTGCGCTGTAGCCTAACAACTGAGCTCATATTGGCCATGCTTTAGCCTCTTTCGGCATGCAGGAGAAAAAGCGCTGGGTGGAATGAAGGTGCTGCATCATAGGGCCGCATGGGCCTCAAGATACATAATTATCAGTTTTTTTACATGAAGCCCGGTCGTTTTTTCGGCAAATGCTCGCTTTCTGAAAAAGTGAAAAGTGTAAATTTTTGAAGATGCAAAAATTTCAGTTCTTCACTAACAAGTGGGACTGTTACTGGAGCGACGTTCGCCAAAAAATTCAAGTATGTAAATGAACTGGATGTTGGGAGAGGATGAGGGGGGTCGTTCGCTGCAAAATGCACTTGTTTCTGATTTTTCGGTAAAGTCCAGTATTTCTCAGACCCAACACCAAGGAATTTCACTTCCGAGCAGAATTAAGACCACACATGAAAGTAGAATATTTCAACAAAGTTTCAGCCTTGCAACTTATCCGGTATACGAAACAGCCAATTCGCTACAAATATCTTCGAAGTGCCCTAAGTCGTGGCGCAAATGTAAGTCGGTACTCATTTTAGGTATACGATTTCTCATGTGGGCGATAAACATGCTGACAAAATTTCAGCTATTTTTTCCCGACTAGTTTTCGAGTTAGGACAGTACCAAGTGCAAACTTTGACATGATCATACGCGCTGCATAACCGTGCGCAACATTTGAATTTGAAATGCTTAGCTCGCACATGCACAAAGAATATCCATGCAACGTCTCAGCTTTGTGCCTTATCTGGTTCGCGAAGAATGACACACGGGGTAAGAACATATAACCAAAACTTCAGCCTTCCAGCTTTCTGGTTGCTGAGATGAAAGTGGATGACAAAGTCCACTCGCTCAGAACACACACAGACACACACACACACACACACACACACACACACACACGCACAGACGACCTCTCAAAGATATGCGTTTTTGCTCGCTATAGCAGCGCCATAGCGCTGCACAGCAAAAACGAATAAAAACCTAAGCTACAACACATTAGGCCCGCGATGCGATAATGCGTTTTTATGCTAAACATGCAGACCGCAAACAGAAGGAACGGTCCTTATGCTGTAGTTTAACACTAGGACTCATATTGGCTCTGTTTTGACCTCTTCGCGTAAGCAAGAGGAAAGGACGTCGGCTGGGTGTTGCATTATGGACCGCATGGACTTCCAGTGTGCACGATTTTCAGTTTTTATGCGTTTTTGCTGTGCAACGCTATAGCACTACTACAGCAGGCAAAAAAGCTTATTGTCGAGAGGTCGTCTGTGTGTGTGTCTGTTCGGAAGCAAGTGAAATTTGTCACCCATTTTTATCTCAACAACCAGGAAAGCTGAGAGATTGAAATACGGGGTATATGTTCCTGCCTCATGTGCCATCCTCCCGTTTTAAAATTTTCGATCAAGCGCGCCTAGACCTCGCGTACGGACTCCTGAAAAAAATATGCAAGTTTCTTTGGCGAGGACGATTTCGCGAACCAAGCAAGGTACAAAGCTGAAACTTTGCAGCGATATTCTCTGTGCATGTGCAAGCTAAGGATCAACAACTCAGCTGAAGCGTCCGCGATGTACAGTGCGTGCGACCACGTCAATGTTTGCGACTTGGTACTGTGCCAACTCAAAAACTTGTCAGAAAACACTAGCTGAAATTTTGTCAACATGTTTGTCTCTCACAAATTTGGGAAATAGTGCACCTAAAATAAGTAACGGTATGCATTTGCACCATGACTTAGGGCACATCAAAGATATTTGTAGCGAAGTGGACGCATCGCTTGACGGATAAGCTGCGGGGCTGAAAATTCGCTGGCGTATTGTACTTTCAAGTGCGGTCTGCGGGGCTGAAAAGCTGTGGGGCTGAAATTTCGCTGGGATCTCAATTCTGCTTGGAAGTGAAATCCCCTGCAGGTGGGAGTGAGGTATACTCTATCTTACCGAAAAATCAGAAACAAGTACGTTTTGCAGCGAACGGCCGCCCTCATCCTCTCCCAACATCCAGTTCATTTACATATTTGGATTTTTTGACGAACGACCACTCTAGCAACATTTCCACTTTTCACTGAGGGACTCGAATTTTTGTATTTTCAAAAATTTGCATTTTCCATTTTTTCAAAAAGCGAGCATTTACCGAAAAAACAATTGGGCTTCACGCAAAAAACTGATAATCATATACCTGAAAGTCCATACGGCCCTATAATGCTGTACTTTCATCCCAACCGACGCCCTTTCTCCTGCATGCCGGGAGAAGCCAAAGCACGGCCAATGTTTGTCCAAGTGTTAGGTTACAGCGCAGAGATCATTCCTGCTATTAGCAATCGGCGAGTTTAGGGCAAAAACGCATGACTGCATCGGCAAGCCTGATGCGTTCCAGCATGGGTTTGTATGAAGCCCATCCGTTCTTCTCGTTCACTGAAAAGATGCAAAAGTGAAAGAATTCGGAAGAGGATTATGAGGCCTGAAAAATGCACTCGCTTTTGGGTTTGTAATAAAATTGGATATTTGCCTTTCTGCGTGCAGGGAATTTCATCCCCAAACTGAATTAAAACCATACGTGAATACAGAATATTCTTGCAAAATATCAGCTTCGCTGCTTCTCTGATAAGCGAAATAGTCACTTCGGTACAAATATATTTGAAGTGCCCTAAGTCGTGCAGCACGTGCAAACCGAAGCTCAATTTAGGTATACGATTTTCCATACGAACAACAAATATTTTGACAAAATTTCAGCTACTTTTTTCCGGCTAATTTTCGAGTTAGCACAGTGCCAAGTGCGAATGACCGTATGTGCGGTAAAAGTGTATGCAATAGCTGAATTAGAAATCTTTAGCTCAAACATGCTCAGAGAATATCCCTACAAAGTTTCAGCTTTCCATTTTGTCTGGTTCACAAGATCGTTCCCTGCCAAAGAAATCTGCATCTTTTTTCAGAGGTCCATATGCTACATCTAGGCAAGTATGAGCGAAGATTTTAAAACAGGAGGGCGACACATGGGGTGGGAATATGATCCCAAAATTTCAGCCTCTCACTTCCCTGGTTGCTGAAAGTGGGTGACAAAGTTCACTCACTTCTGAACACACACACACACATACGCACACACGGACGACCTCTCGACAATATGCATTTTTGCTCACTGTAGCAGCACTAAAGACGAAGCCGCAACTGAAAATAAGGCACTTTAGCAGCTGGCCCCTCTTTAACATTGTACAAAATGATGATTCCTTTAGGGTTTCAGTAGCCAAATGCCTATTCCTAATTACGCCATCATTCCAAGGATGTACGGAGGTACGAAAACCCGGAAAGCTAGGAAGACCACAACAGATCCACGATGAGGTCTCATAACACCCACAAAACAGCTGCTAAATCAACTGCAGTGTTGTCACCGCTCACCTCTCTCCCTCTTCTTCATCCCAACTTCGTTTGCACCAACCCCATAACTCAACCATATATGCTAGCACTACCCCGTCCAAGGATATCGCAACACAAGTAGTCTTGAAAAAATACTTAAGGCGAGAATTATCCGTGTGCTCATTTACGTTGCAGTACAATGCGTGCATGAATCCATGCTCACAGGGCGAGTGAAGAACTGTGCCTAGTGAACTTTTTTTACAGCGAACCTTTCAAGAGCTGCAGTATGCGTTGCGCAACAGTAATCAATCAGACGCATGAAAACAAAAAAATTTCACGGTTCCCAGAAACCTATCTCGAACCATTCGGTGATGAAATTTCGTGAGCACATACCATGATCTGGGGCAAAACAGCATCAGTTCACAGATACACAATTCTAATGTTGACTAATGACAACTGCGCAAAGACGAGAGAACCACAGATAATAAATAGCGACACGCATCAGGAGAACTGGTGCAATCACGCATTTTGCTGAGTTCCGTCTAGCACACGTCTGCTGTTAAGAATTTCCATTGCTTTATACTTTGATGTGTGCGAAAATAGTTGCCATGCTGTCTGGTGCGTATATTAGGGGATTTTCCACCAAAAACTTCACGTGGCCGTATATGAGGGTTGAATTTTAGTCTGTAGGGTCGCATATGAAAAGAAAACACTTTCCGAAAATTTTAGCTATTTTTTCTGGTTCCCGAATTAAAAAGCTCTCACGTGAAATTTTGCGTCTCCATACATAAGAATTAAGCAGGCATGCAAATTGAAATTGAAGCTGCAGGTTGCATATTAACAGAAAGCGTTCTAAATTTTTTATTATCCATCTTATCCGGTCCACGAGCCAAAAGATTTTCCATCAATACACTAAATGTCCGTGACGTGAGACCTAGACATATTTGGAAACTGAGTTTAAATTCATATGGTCGCATATGAGCAGAAAACATCCTTATAAAATAGCTTTCTATTTTTTCTGGCTTCCAAGTCAGAAAATTTCCCAACAAAAACTTCGCGTGATCATACATGAATGGGATTTGGCTATATGTGGAAGCTAAATTCGAGTTTTTCGGATTTAGCTCCCCACGTATGGCCAAGTCAAGGGATATCCTCATGAAATTTCGGCTTCTAGCTTTAATGTTCCCTGAGTTAACAGTTTATGCGCCAAAAATTTCAATTAAACCGTGAGGGTTGACTTTGTAGGCAGGAAACATACTCCCAAAATTTTAGCTGCCTAGCTTTTCTGGCTCTTGCGTTGAAAATCCACGCAAGACGCACTCGGACGCACACATACATACATACACACAACACGTACATACAAACACACAACCTATACACAAACGCAGACATAGACAGCGGCCTGCCAGTAGGCATTTTCTGTGAGTATTACACAGCACAAAACGCATAAAAAGTCCCAGACGAGACGAATGCGCGTAAGCCGGTACGCTTTATCCTCAGGCAAGTTAACCAATTCCCATTCAAAGAATCTTTATTACGAAAGAATAAATGGCCAGCGCACGGCCTGCCCGTGCGAAGATGCGTTTTTTGCAGAGTTCCCCGCAGGTTTTTGTCGCTACCGGCATCAGTTCGGTAGATGCTTCTAGTTGAATTTCAGACTGGCCGCCAGAACTGTCAGGAAAAATCCCCTCGAAATTCCAATCTTCTAGCTTCCTCACGTTCTCGAGTCCTGGAAGGAACTTTTCACGGGCCTGTACGTAGGTACGACGCTTACCCGCGGGCAGGGCTTGAACTCGTTAAGGCCACTTAGACAGGGAACATCCCCCTAAGATCCCAGCTGTCTAGCTTCTCAGAACCCCGAGTTATTAAATTACGCGGGAAAAATTTTGGAGGGCCTGTACGCGGGTACCATGCTTACCCGGGGGCTGGATTTGAGCTCATTAGCACCTGCTTGGACGGGGAACATTCCTCCTAAAATTTCAGCTTTTTAGCACCTCAGAACCCCGAGTTATGAATTTGCGCGGGAAAAATTTTGGACAAAATTTCAGCCTTCTAGCATCTCAGAACCCCGACTTATGAATTTGCGCGGGAAAAATTTTGGGGGGGCACGCTTACCCGGGGGCTGGGTTTGAGCCCATTAGCATCTGCTTGGACGGGGAACATTCCCCTAAACCATGCTTACCCGGGGGCTGGATTTAAGTTCATTAGCACCTGCTTGGACGGGGAACATTCCCCTAAAATTTTGGGGGGCCCGTACGCGGGTACCACACTTACCCGGGGGCTGGATTTGAGCTCATTAGCACCTGCCTGGGCGGGGAACATTCCCCTAAAATTTGAGCTTTCTAGCATCTCAGGAACCCGAGTTATGAATTTGCGCGGGAAAAATTTTGGGGGGCCCTTACGCGGGTACCACGTTTAACCGGGGACTGGATTTTAGCTCATTAGTACCTGCTTGGGCGGGAAACATTATCCCAAGATTTCAGCCTTCTAGCTTCTTAGATCCCCGAGTTATGAATTTGCGTGGGAAAAATTTTGGGGGCCCGTACGCGGGTACCACGCTTGCCAGGGGGCTGGATTTGAGCCCGCTAATAGCCGCTTGGGCGGGGAACATTACCCCAAAATTTCAGCCTT
>UYRT01078521.1:2834-19369 GCA_900617915.1 Gongylonema pulchrum
CTGTGGTTCCCGAGATCGCTCTCCCGCCAAAAAATTTGCATATTTTTTTAAGGGGCCCGTATCCGGCGCCCAGGCGTCCGCAGGGGATGATATTAAAATGGGAGGGTCGCGCATGGTATGGGCACGTATTCCCAAAGTTTCAGCCTTCTATCCTTTCCCGTTCCCGAGTTATGAATCTTCCCGCCAGAACTTTCAACCCCTCGTACGCGGGGCCCAGACGTGCATGGGGGATAGTACCGCGGTTCTGGGTGTTACTTGGCCGGGGTACCCAACAGCAAAGTCTCGGCGCTGAAACTTGCTTGGTTACCGAGTTGAAATAACCGGACAGATGAACACACACACACACACACACAAACATACACACACATACACACATACACACACAGTGCCAGACGCACGTAATAGTCGCGGGCTCAGAAGTGGGAGAAAAACTAGAAAAGCTAAAATCGCCCTCCCTGCCCCCGCTCTCGCAACTTTCACCACGCTTTACCGCACCACGTCCAGCACCACTCTTCTCAACGAAGACCCTGTTCAAACCGAAGAAACGAATACAACCGCACAGACGAATAAACGAAAGAATACAACGAATACAACCAACAAACGAATACGACCATTCAAACCAAATAAACAAAAACAACCGTGCTAAGCAAGCGTAAATGTTACGTGGGGGAAACGCAGTGATCGACCGAGCGCTGCTCTACCGTGCGCTGCCATGCCGGCATTCCCCGGCATTTTGAATGCCGAGAATTTATCGCACACACAACTGCGTGTATGCGTTAAGCTCATAAACCTCTTACGCGCAGCTGATCTTTTTTTTTTTTCTTTAAATCAGTCTAAACTAAGAACTCGGGCTTTGCTGTACGTTGCGCTGTCCAGAGTTACGTCACTTTCCGGGCTGTATGTAACTTTCACATTCATCACGCCTCGCGAGTCGAATCCAAATGCGTGTTGAACTGAGGCGACAGGAGCGCTGCTTACTTCAGCCCTGCTTCAAATTTCTTCGAACAGAACGCTCCGCTGTCTAGACTGTATACCACAATATGCAGAGCTTTGCAAAGCACCGCGGCCAGATAACACCGTAGCACTAAAAATCCGCAAGAAACTGTGCAAAAACGCATCATCGCACCAGCTCGCCTGGTGCGTTCCAGCCTGGGTTGCATTTGCATATGTACAGCCCATGCTGGAACGCAACAAGCTTGCCAGTCTTATCATGCGTTTTTGCACTAAACTAGCAGGTCGCTATTAGCAGGAATGCACGCTATAGCCTAACACTTGAGTTCATACTGGCCGTGCCTTAATCCTTTCCGGCATGCAGGAGAAAGGACGTTGGTTGGGATGAAGGTGTTGCATTGCAGGGTTTTGCCTATGGGCAAATTGCAACCCAGGCTGGAACGCACCAGGCGGGTCGGTGCGATTATGCGTTTTTGCACATTTCGTGCCGTAGCAAGATCGCAAGTAATCAAAGAAGCTAACCCTGTGAAATGCTGGCTCTCGAAGTTCGGGAGGTTAATTGTGCAATTATTTGGTATGTCAGTCATAGGTGTCGACTTCAGTGACCCGACAAATGGAAAGTTGCTGGTCCGCAAAAAAAACCACACTAGAAGAGTTAAATTTAAAATCTTTTAGTCGCACATGAGCAGAAAACATTCCCTGAAAATTAAAGCCTTCAGCTTTTCCCCTTCCTGAGTTAGCGGTTTTTCCACCAAAATTTCCACTTGTTCGTACATGAGTACTGGACAGTTTTAAGGAGCTGAATTTAAAATATTTTGGTCATACATGAGTAGGGAACATTACCCCAAAGTTTCAGCTTTCCAACTTTTCCCGTTCCCGGGTTAGTAGTTTTCGCGCCGAAATTTCCACGTGCTCGTATGTGGGCTCGGGCTCTTCTAAGCACCTGATTTTGCTCGTGTACGAGTAGGGAACATTCCCTTAAGGTTTCAGATTTCTAGCTTTTCCCGTTCCCGGGTTATTGATTTTCGCGCCAAAATTTTCACGTGCCCGTACTTGAGCCCCCAGCGATCCTAAGGAGCTGAGTTTGAAAAATTTGGTCGTGCATGAGTATGGGACATTCCCCCAAAGTTTCAACTTTCTAGCTTTTCTCATTCTCGAGTTATGAATTTTCCCGCCCGGGCACTCCTGGGCAACTGAGTTTGAAATCTTTCTGTCATACGTGGGTAGGGAACATTCCCCCAAAGTTTCAGCTTTCTAGCTTTTCTCGTTCACGAGTTAGCGATTTTCGCGCCAAAACTTTCACGTGCTTGTACGCGGGGCCAAGACGTGCGTGAGGGTTGAAACCGCGGTTTTGGGATAGTAACTGGCTGGGGAACACACTGGCAAAATTTCAGCTTCAAAGCTTGCGTGGTTAGCGAGTTGAAACACCCGGACAGACGAACAAACACACACACACACACACACAAACATACACATACACACTGACAGGGTCGTTGCAATATGCGTTTTTGCTGCCTATTGCAGCGCTCTAGCGCTGCACGGCAAAAACGCATGAAAATGCATAATGCGACGACCCCGTTTGTGTGTGTGCGCGCATGTGTGAGTGTATGTTTGTGTGTGTGTGTGTGTGTGTGTGTGTGTGTGTTCGTCTGTCCGAGCATTTCAACTCGGCAACCAAGCAAGTTCCAGCGCCAAGATTTTGCTAGGAGTTTCGCCGGCCAAGTACCACCCCAGAAACGCAGTACTAGCCCCCACGCAAGTCTGGTCCCCGCGTACGAGGGGGTGAAAGTTTTGGGAGCGAGAAAAGACAGAAAGCTCAAATTTTGAGTTTATGTTCCCCATCCACATGTAACTCATAGATTTCAAATTCAGCCTCCAGGTGTGTGTGATTCCCCGTGTCCAGCCCTGCGAAATTTTTTGGAGGGAAAATGGTTAACTCGGGAGCTAGCAGAGCTGGGAGGCTCAAATTTTCAGGGGATGTTGTCAGATAATGTATGACTTAAAGTTAACAAATTCAGCCCCTAGGCATGCGCGGTTCTCGTGTACGGAAACCTAAATTTTTGGCGGGAAAATCACTTCTTGAACAGCTGAGCTATATTGAAATAAAAACGATCGCTAAACGGAAATTGTTTATTCCCTTTTATGCAAAATTTACGATTTACGGTATTGAGCGCACAAGGTAGGTGTGAAGAAACAACCGTTCGCGCAGTTAACTTAATTACTTCAAGTTTATTGCAAAAACGCATGATCGCGCCGGCTCGCCTGATGCGTTCCAGCTGGGTTCTGGTAAATGCTCGGTTTTCGAAAAAAATGCGGACTTCCTGTTCACTGAAAAGTGAAAATGTTCCTAGAGCGGTTGTTGGTCAAAAAATCCGAATATGTAAATGAAATTGATGTTGGGAGAGGATAAGGCGGCCGTTCGCTGCAAAATGTACTCGTTTCTGAGTTTGCGGTAAAGTCGAATATTTCTCATAACCACTTGCAGGGAATTTCACCTCTAACCAGAATTAAGACCGCATTTGAAAGTAGAATATCCCAGAGAAGTTTTAGCCTCGCATCTTACCCGGAAAACGACCTTGACATTTCGCTACCAATATCTTTTAAGTGCCCTAATTCGTGACGCAAGTGCAAATCGAAACTCAGCTTAGGCATACGATTTCCTATATGGGCCTCAGCCTCGCCCGTCCAGTTCAACTCTTGTCGCTGATTAAATTTTGTACTTCTCGTCTAGCTCGGTTACTCTTTTTGGACCTGAGTTTTGATGCTTTGCAATCGTAGTGTTGAGCACGACGACCACCGAGAACTCTCGTGCACGTCCACTGGTTTTAGTCTACCCTCGAACAAGCACCGAACCATAATATGGCTCGAAGCTGTCACTAGTCATTTCACTCGCAGGAACTTTTAACAGCCACTAACGCGACCAAGGAGATGCAGCCTTCCGCATTGTCTCCGTCTCTCCGTCAGTTTGTGGGTTTCTCTGTCCGTCTGCCTGCCTGCCCGTTCACTTGTTTGCACGTTTGTTAGTCCCCATGTTTATCGCTCTGCATGTTTACGTGTTGCTAATACTTCGCAGCGCTGTTGTTGTTGTTTTGAATGCTAACCCCAAAACTAGATATTTCCCGGTCACGCGACACGTTTTTTTAACGTTATTGTGATCCTGGACGGGTGCTTTGACTTTTCTGGTTTTCCTAAGTGTGCGCTTTGCTTTGCATTTTTACATGTTGCTGGATGACCTCAAGAGTATTCAAAAGCTTTTTGTTCCACGTTTTAGCGTGGAAGTGCGGTAGTGTGGACGGTAGCAACAGCAGCAACTATGTAAGTGTTTTAGGCGAGTTCGCTTTGCATCATGAGCTGCAGAAGCTCTGATAAATTTAGAAGACCGTTTGAAAATGCGCCACGCTTTTTTTTTATTGCTCCCAGGCGCCAAACTGATGCCGCGTATTGCGAGAAAAAGCGCAAAAAGCAAAATTTCGCTCAGGAAAAGGGCAACAAGAAAAATGTTGTAAAAGTTAGCTAGCGCGAATGAAAGATTTTACCAAGGGGCCCGAAATTTATAACAGATGGGGCAAAATTTTGCAAAAACAGGCGTGGGAAAATTGGCTGCGAAATTGTTAAACTTCGCTAAAAACAAAAACTTTTTTCAAAAAGTAAGTAAATGACAGGATACCAGGTTCAGATAAATTAGTTCAATAAAAGTGTGAAGGGACTATTGCGTATGCCAACAAGCGCTAAATTTACATTACTTAGTTCTTTTTTTTACGCGTTTTTGCTGTGCAGCGCTATAGCGGTGCTATAGCCAGCAAAGACGCAAATTGTCGAGAAGTCGTTTGTGTGTGTGTTCGGAAGCGAGTGAACTTTATCACCCACTTTCATCTCCGCAACCAGAAAAGCTGGGAGGATGAAATTTTGGGTATATATTCCTTTCCCAATGTGTCAACCTCCCATTTTAAGATTTTCCCCACAAGCGCCTAGATTCCCTGTACAGGCCCCCCAAAACTGAAAATTTGCTTGGGTATTCTCAGTGCATGTGTGAGCTGAAGATTTCAAATTCAGCTGTCGCGCACGCTTGTGCAGCGCGTACGATCACGTCAAAGTATGTAACTTGGTACTGTACTAACTCGAAAACTTAATAGAAAACAATAGCTAAAATTTTTTTAGCATGCTTATCGCCCGTATAGGAAATCATATATCTATAATGAGTACCGATTTGCACTTGCGCCACGTCTTAGGGCGCATCAAAGATATGTGTAGCGAAGTGAATATTTCGCTTACCGGATTAGCTGCGATGCTAAAAATTCGCTGGGATATTCTACTTTCAAATGCGATCTTAATTCTCCTTGGAGGTGAAATCAGGTGAGCGTGAGAAATACTCAGTTTTACCGAAAAATCAGAAACGAGTGCGTTTTGCAGCGAACGACTGCCCTCACCCAAATATGTAAATGAACATGCATGGATTAGTTAATTTGCATGCATGAATTTTTTGACAAACGGTCGCTCGAGTAATACTTCCACTTTTCAGTAAACTGGAAATTTGCATTTTTTTCAAGAAATCTGCATTTGTCACTTTTACTCAAAGCGAGCATTTGACGAAAAAACGACCGGACTTCATGCAAAAAACTGGTTATCATGTATCTGGAGGTCCGTACAGCTCAATATTGCACCACCTTCATCCCAACCGACGCCGTTTCTTCTGCATGTCGGAAGGGGCCAAAGCACGGCCAGTATGAGCCCAAGTGTTAGTCTACAGTGCTGGAATCATTCCTGCTATTAGCGACCTGCGAGTTTATTGCAGAAACGTATGATTGCTCCGGCAAGCCTAGTGCGTTCCAGCCTGGGTTCTAGAAACATGAAAAGTGAAGGAGGCACTTACGCAGCGTGCGAGCCAGTTTTCAGATGATAGCAGTGTCTGCGACCCGGTCTTGGGTTTTTGCGTTTGCACACTAATTTTTTTTGAACGTATTGTCAGTGATTATACCACGTACATACAAAACATTTCCGACCCGGACGCCTCTTTATTCATTCGGCGGCGCATGGAATGTACTAATTTCAGGCTTATCGCTTGTTCTGATAAGTGAAATATTCTCGAATTTTGTGGCATGTAACTTTGAACATTAGTTTGAATTCAAATTAAGGCATTATGAGGCGGAATTTTCCGGAATTTGTTTTAATTTTGCTCCCAAAAAAACTTCTGAAATTCTAGATTTAAATTATCTGGGAACGTAAGCATGGTTTTGCCATAATGCTTTGTGTGGTTTGTGCTAACGCATAAAAATGGAGGTTTCGGCGGGACAAACGGAGGTCGTTCTTGGCTAAGTCAGAGCCGATAAGAGGATGGAGGGAAGAGTTAGTGGGGAGGAGGGGAAGGGGTGGAAAAAAGAAAGATTTGGAAGTGCGAGCTAATCACGAAATTATTTGGCTAGATTGGTTCGACTGATATCCTCAAATACTTCAATAAGCACTTGCTCCTGCTTGTGTCTCATAAGGAATCCGGATACCACCGCCTAAAAAAAATATCGTCGGTCTCCCGGACTTGCTGCGTCGCTTCCTCCTCTAATCGAAGCTGGCTGCTGCCGTGTTGCGGCGGCTGTTACTCCTTCAATCTGCGTCGCTTCTCGATGCTGCCGTTACTGCTAATCGATATTGGCTGTCTGATTGATCCAACCCGTGTCGCTGCTAGTTACATCGGGCCGAAAAAGTGTCTCAAAGCAGAGATACTAGAGGAGCTAGAAGAAGGAAAAATACTATTCCTCCTTGGTCGAAACCTCTGTTCTCGACATTCTGGAGAGCCGAAAAGAAAGTAATTGATAAAACTGTTGTATTACGTCATATACATTGTCTCTTCTTGTTTCTGTGTTTTTGAGCTGCTGAAGTAAATGATCAATGTTCTGCTTCTTCGCTCTCCAGATTTGGGCCGAGGTCGTTCAACGTAAACTCTACCGGTTCTGCAGGTACTTCTAATAGCATTAGTAAATTCAGCGAGCGTGATAACTTCCTTCTGCCTGTTGGCTGCAAAGTAGCGTTTTGAATTCGACTATCCTTTCCACTCTTCGCTTCAACTCTCCGTCCCAGTCTCCATCTTCCTCATGGCTGTTGTTCGTCTACCACCAGAACAACCTCGTTCAACTGCGGCTTGCGTTTTACCACACTTTCCGGTGCCTATTTTCGCTTCATTCTCTCATCATGTCTAAGTACTCCGATTTCCGGAGCTTCCAAAATCGACCTACTTACCTCATCGATTTTATCCGTCGCATCAACAGCTTTCCGCGCGTTTCCTGTTCGTTCTGGATTCGCTGGTCGGCTTTATCTAGGTCAAGGATCACGACCGACTTTGGAATGAGGAAATCGATTGGTCTAATCACTTTCTTCATTTGGATAAGTGAGCGGTCTCGCATCTTATATTCGACCTCGCATACTAGAGTTTTTAATTCTTTCTGTTCCAAAAACCGCTGCCAACGACGATTCGAAGTAGCTTTGTAAGTCCAACTAGGCGTTCGCATATGCCCTCCTTTCAAGGCGCTAGCTGGGTGATGAATCTCCAGTCGGTAACCTGCGTTGCACAATATTCTCCGAACTTGGCGTTGAAGCATTCTATAGCGATCCTAATTATTCTTGACGCTAGTTTGAAATGACTTGCATTGTCACACAAGATCGTTTCTGGTATGCCTCTTCGAGAAATGAATCTTCCCAAACAGTCTATGAAAACTTTTGCGGAGAGCCTCCAGACAACTTCCAGGTGTGTTACTCGAGTCGTAAAGCAGGTAAAGAGACAAATCCAGCGTTTGGCCAGTCCCTCATTTGTTGAAACGCTGTTTGAGCCCATATAATCAAGCCCAAATGTAGGAAGGCTCTTGATTGATTCATCTGTTCTGTTGGAAGCGCTGGAAACACTGGAGCTGGTACGGTTTTGCTTTCCATCTCATGCAACCCTGGCATTGGCTAATTACCTTCTTTACCACTGCTTTGCCTTTAGGGATCCAAAATCTCTGTCATAATTGCGCCAAGGTATGAGTTATCCTACTGTGTAATGGAATTCATGGAAATATTGTACGATGAGCTGTGTAATTTTTTCACTTCTAGGAAGATAAGCCGGAAACTTTCTATCCTTCGGGACACGTGCATTTATATTGCCTTCACTGCATCTTCACACCTGCCGTTCATCACGAAAAAGTTCGCACTTGTATTTCTCTTCCTCAGGAATGTTCCCCTTTTGCACTTGCTGCAGCAAGAGTAATTCTGCCTGTTGATAATCCTTGCAGTCTGCTAACTTCCCTTCCTTGTTTCGAAGATTATTTATAAATCGTACAACATGCGCCAAAATTCCCTTCATTTTTCTCCAGCTGCTGAACCTCGTCTGATCTAGTGTTTGGACTTGCAGCCCATTTTCTGTTCGCACTTTGACGGCTAGTAATTGATATTCGATCTTCTTTATCGATCTGTTTCTACTTTCAGCTTCCAGCCTTTCGACTTATCTAGCTTCATCGGGATATTCTTCTCGTCCTGATTATCCCCATTTCGGCCACTTTTCGGCTTCCTTAGTAAGCCATGACGTATCTGAATACCAAAGCTTATGGTTTTTGAGCTCCCTTGACGTTGCTGCTCTTGTAACTATGTCAGTTGCATTATATCGTGTGAGTACGTAGCTCCAGCTGACTTTAGCAGCTCTAATCTCCTGTAATCGGTTCTGGGCAAATTTCGAACCATTTCCTTTTCTTGAGCGAATCCACTGGAGGACGCATTTACTATCACTCCAAATATGAGTCGGCACATCGTCCAAATTGAGTTGCTTCTTGATAAAATGAATGATTTTTATGCCGACCAAAGCAGCTAAAAGTTCTGGTCGAGGCAACGATGCACCCTTTACAAGGCACAATCTTGCTTTTGAAAAGAATAAGAACATTTGCTTGTGTCCTTTATACGATCCCCTCAAATAGACTGCTACTGCGTAGGCCTTAGCCGGTGCATCAACAAATCCATGAAGCTGCAAGTTACTCTGGCAGTAATGTATTTGGCGCGGAACTCGAACTGAGTTGCATCTCATGTGCTCGCCAATTCTCTCGACTGCTTCAGATCTTCATCCTCCAAAACTGTATCCAAGTTGTATTCCTTCTTCCAAAGTTCTTATAGAAAACATTTGAACGGAATAAGAACTGGTGTGATCCATCCCCCTGGATCATAATTCGACGCAGTAAGGTGTAGAATACCCCGCTTGGTGTTAATTGTTTCGGATGGCACAAGCGTTCGCATAATGATTTTATCCACTTTTCGTGACCATGATATTCCCGAAACTTAGATCTTTCCTTTTTGTTGCAAAAGGAAGAAGGTGCTAGCAGCAAGGAAACGAAGATGATGGCTAAACCTCCTTCGCCTTGCCCAAATGCCCTTCGGTTCCCTGCGTCTCAACTCGAGTTCCCGCTCCGTAATATTTAATGTGGTAATTAGAAATGAGCTTGACATTGTTTTTTTGTGCCGTTAAAATTGTTCGGTGGCAGCTTCGAGCTTGTGCCGGTTTTTTTCCACAGTTTTTAATTTTTTTTTTTTTTGCTTGTACTAATAAAGAATTGTTTGTGCGCTTCCCGGCAGCCGCACAGGCGCTGCTCTTCGCTACATAGGGGCTGAGCCGGTGATCGAAACCGCGGTCTGTTTTGTCTGTAAAGGCAAGGTTCACATGGCGAGAGTTTGTCTGACAGCGGCAGTTCACTACTTGTCAAAAAGTAAAAGAAAGGAAGCACAGCATCAAAAGGAGAAGAGAGTACCCTCGATTGCCTTTTGGGAGCAGAACTTGACAAAAACAATAAGCCAGACCCTTTAAATAAATTAGTGGAGAGAAGGTTAGCAGCAGAAGTAATTTACGAAGGTGTCCCAGTGCCAGCCTTAATCGAGATCCACAAATACTATAAGGCTGAAACTTTGGTAATTTAATCTACACGTACGTGCGGGCCTCTTTTCTCAAGACATGCTCACGTCCGCGTGGTTCTCACGCACGAGCACGTGAAAGTTTTTCTGGTGGGAAGCGTTTTCGGGAACGGCGCAAGCTAGAAGGCTGAAACTTTACAGAGATGTTCCTTGGTCGCGCCTAATCCAAAGATTCCAAATCAGCCTTCACGCACACCTACGTCTCACGTACGCTCACGTCAAATTTTAGACTGGTGTCATGCCAACTCCAGATTTAAGGTGACCAAGAAGTTGTAGGGGACTGCAGTTTTGCACCGTTACTTGCCGCCCACTGTCCTCTCCGTGAAAGTAAATTGAGCTTTCCAGCCCCTCTGCATCTCACGTGTGAAAGTTTCGCACAGGCGCTGCATCTCACGTGTGAAAATTTCGCACAGGCACTTTTGTAACTTCAGAATTGAAGCAGCTAGAGGACTGAAACTTCCTGAGCATAACCGGCGGTGGCATTTAGATGGACGTAAAAACGGTTTTCAAGCCCTTTTCATGTTTCACATACGTCTCACATAAACGCACACGAAATTTGACGTAACTCCGCAACCGGAACTCCTGGAATGCTGAAACTTTCTGAGCATCGTTTAGGGCTGTGTTTGAGCAAGCGCATGCGAAGACATCGCTTATATTGCCACTTACATACGAACACGTGAAATTTTACAGAACTCTGCAACCGAAACATCTAGAGTGCTGAATTTTTTGGGCATGAATTGGGAGTCATCGTAATAATTTCTAACAGTCGTGATGGCCACTCCCAATTCTCTTGGTTGGAAGCATCTGATGGAAAAAACGGTGCTAACTGCAACAAAAAGCTGCGGGAGGACGGTGCAAAAAATGCATCCTCGCACCGGCAGTTGCGCGTCGACTAAGTTATGTGTTTTTGCTGCCGCAGCCAGCAAAAACACATATTGTCGAGAGGCTGTGTGTGTGTGTGTGTTCAGAAGCAAGTGCATTTTGTCACCCACTTTCATCTCAGCAACCAGGAAAGCTGGGAGGCTGAAACCTTGGGTATATGTTCCTACCCCGTGTGTCATCCCCCGTTTCAAGATGTTCCCCCACACGCGCCTAGACCCCGCGTATGGGCCCCACAAAAAAATATGTTGGCGAGAAACGATTTCGCGAACCAGGCAGGGTAGAAAGGGACATTATCTATCCACGTGTGAGCTAATGATTTTAAACTCAACTGTCGAGCACCCCAACCACAGCCTCAAGCAGCTCCTCAATGCAAAAATCGTTAAGAAATCCATCGCAACCCGTACCCGAACCCCAATCGTATATGTAAATGAACATTATTTAATTTACATACATGGATTTTTTGACAAACGGCCGCTCGAGCAATACTTCTAATTTTTGGTGAGCTGAAAATTTGCATTTTTTCAAAAAATTTACATTTGTCATTTTTTCACAAAGCGAAAAACGACCGCGCTTCATACCGCGCTACTGGAAAAACGACCGCGCTTCATGCAAAAAACTGGTAATCATATACTTGGTGGTCCGTGCGGCTCTATAATGCACCACCTTCATCCCAACTGACGCTCTTCCTCCTGCATGCCAGAAAGGACCAAAGCACGGGCAATATGAGCCCAAGTGTTAGGCCACAGCGTAGGGGTCATTCCTGCTAATGGCGGTCTGCGAATTTAGTGCAAAAACGCATGATCGTACCAGAAAGCCTGATGCGTTACAGTCTGGGTTGTGCTTGCATTAATAAAGAATTGTTTGTGCGCTTCTCCGCAGCCTCACAGGCCCTCCTCCTCGTTACATTTTTCATCGCATCCGTCTTCATCCGGAAGCATTCTATTGAGTTGCTGATCATTACTAACAAACTGTCTGAAGTTCATTTTGCGTTTTGAAATAGAACCTTTGTTTCTTTATACTTTTTGATGGCTTCCTGTGTATCATTTGCTGTCAGCATAAATATTCCGTAAGATTTCTTTTGCTGTCTCAGAATTATCCTGTTTCAGATGTTGTATCGTCGAAGCCAATAAGAATGGACTCGAAACAGTCCCAAAGGATACTCTTGTAAATCGGTATTCTTGGAAATTGTTTTCGTTGAGCAACTACACAGAGCGAGTACAGTCTCGATCTTGTACGTGGAGGCCAACGTTCAAGAAGGCTTTTTCCATGTCTTAAATAATGACATCTTCATTTATCGAAAGCGCAACAATATCCCGCACAGATCCGGCAGTATTGGTGCCTTCAGCAGTTCATCGTTTAATGATCGCCCTCGCTTTGATTTTGCCAATACGTCCACTACGACCCTGAGCTTGGTAGTCAATTTTGTTGGCGTGACCACTGACTGATGCGGTAAATATGTGATGTACCCCTGCATTTTTTCGTCATCAACCTCCTCAGTGATACCTTCTGCTAGTTACCTTTTGTATGTTTGACCATATAGTTCAACAACTGGATTCTCTTATAACTTCTTAACACTTGATCTCAGTCAGGCTAGACATAAGGCGTAATTCGTCGGCAGCTTTGGGTCTGTTGTTTTCCGTGGCCAGCTTACCGTGTAGCGTCCACTTTGATCCCTGGTGATATTTCATTCAAATTGTGCTGGCGCTTTATCCTCATCCACGTCTAGAATTGGATCGCTGATTAAAATAGCGTCCAATCTCCGAATTGGCTGTCGTTCGCTTGGTTAGTAACTGAATTAATCACTGTGGCTGTTTGCGTATGCAGTGTTTCGTCAGCGCCTTTGACATTGCCTTTACCTGCGAGTATCCAGCCGATTGCTGAGTCAGTCAGTTGAAACTCGCTCCGCGCAGTTTTTCTTCTCTTTTTGAAAATTGAAAAGTAGTCATGTAATCCTGTGAGCAGTTTTGGCCGTTGGCATGCCATACGCAGGACAAGCTCGTCTGGATCACTAGCTTGTAATTGCTGGACATCTTCGTTGATGCAGCAGCGAGGAAGCTGGGAGGCTGAAATTACAGGAGCATATTGTCATCCCGTGCATCACCCTCCCTTTTTAAAATCGGTCGTACGCGCCTAATTCTCGCGTGTAGAAGCATGAAAAATTTTTGTAAATTTTTTGCTGAGAAGCGATTTCGGAAAACGATAAGGATCGAAGGCTGGAGTTTTGAAGGAATATTCTCTGTCCATTTCTTAAGCTAAAGATTTTAGATTCAACCATCTTGCACGCTTGCATCACACGCACGTCAAATCACGCAAGTTTGCACCACGCAAATTCAAAAGCTAATCGGAGAACAGAACATTTGTTGTCATTTGGAAAATCGTGCGCCTGAATGTTGTGGTGTATGATTTTCCAAATGCAACAAATATTCTGATGAAATTTTAGCAGCTGTTTTCCAGCTAATTTTTCGAGTTAGCACAGCGCTGACTGCGGGATTCAACGTGATTCAACGTGACTGGTATAAGCGTGTGCACTAGCTGAATTTGAAATCTTTAACACATACATGCACAGAGAACACCCCTGCAACGTTTCAGCTTTCCATCTTATCTGGTTCATGAAATCATTCCTCGCCAAAGAAATTTATATATTTTTTCGGGGCTCTCTACGCAAGATCTAGGCGCGCACGAGCAAAGATTTTAAAGTGGGAGGGTGGTACCTGGGGTGGGAATATGCCCCCAAAATTTGAGCCGCCCAGCTCTCCTGGTTGCTGGGTTGAAAGTGGGTGACAAAGTTCACTTGCTTCCGAACACATACACACAAGACAACCTCTCAACAGTGTGCGTTTTTGCTCGTTTTAGCATTGCTATGGCGCTCCACAGCAAAAACGCATAAAAACGAATGCATTTTACGGATTTTGTCATCTTCTTTCTTGGCATCCTGTTCATTATCAAATTTACATTTTTTAAAGAATTACCAATTCTGTCCATTATGAAATTTGAATTTTTTTTTACTCCGTTTCTTTCAGTGGAAAATTTTCGGTAATCATGCATTCTGGGATTTAATGCAACACTACCGTACCAGTCGGCACTCGTTCGAGAAAAGGTTAAAACACTTCTAGCATGAATCCACGTGCTAGACTGTAAAGAATCAGCGATTCATACTGTGACGGTTTGACTGCATCATGTTTGGCACATAAGCACATGATCGCATCGGCAAGCTGGTGCGTCGCTACTTGGGATTTTTGCTGTCAGACGAAGGCCTCAAAAGAGGCTCTCTTCTCTTGCTGTATTAACTTTATTATTTTTAATTATGAGTGAGCAAAAACAAACTGAATTTGATAAAGTGGCTAGACACAAAAAGTCGTCTCAGATGACCTCCAGTTAGGCTATATATGCACGTAATGGATTTAGGGGTGGCACATGGAGGCAGTTTGTCTTGGACAAGAAGACCTGATATAAGCATATTAATACATAGTTGCATTTTAATGTTATCGAAGACCGTAGTGATCGGGTTGAAAATTAATAAGAACAAGTCTCAATAACTGTTTTGCTATTGATTCAGGTTAGTCTGAATGCCTTAAAAGTGCGACTTTGCTGAGGAAACATTCTGCGTAAAATCAATAACATTAGTGGTTCTTTCTGAAATAACAGCATACATTAAAAGAAGAAAATGGAATGAAGGCTCATCGTTTTCGGCCTTTTTTTTGCGAAACCTTTCAACTTTCAATTAACTGGATTGCTTACTAGTGAAGTTGTACCAGTCGCTTGCAGTATTTTGAACTTGAGGGGGAACCCGCAGAAGGTGATATTTCACCGAGACGAATTTCAGTAGTTTTGGTTCGTTGTTTTATGACATACTCATTAGTGAAAGAACTGGGTTTGTGCTTCTGTGTTCATCGCTGATCATACCTTGTGTCGACAATTGAGCAAGATCCAAGATGCGCTGGAATTCGTTGTGCAAAAAAAAATTATAGCTTCCCGAAATTACTGTTAAAACTGCTGTGTTGTTTTTGCGTGTTACATCACTGCGATATTACGTTGCAGTTGTCGCTGTGACTAAAAATCATATATATCATTTTCAAATTCGGTATTTATCAATTTTATTATACTCATGGGGTATATAATCAGCAGCACGCCCCAAGTTCGGCGGTGCGACCATGCGTTTTTACACGGTTTCGTGCAGCAATAAAATCGTTTACATCACGATTGCTCGTAGCTGCGCAGTCTAATATGTGTTTGGAATTGTTCTTGTTAATCTTTTCCTGCATTTTGGAAAAAAGAGTCATCGTTGAGCCATGTTGCACTGTGGTGTCTTCCTGAAGTTCCACCTTTCTAGCTTCTTTGAATTTTAGCAAATGAAACTCTGAATTACCCGCAAACGGGGCGTGGACTGAGAGCTCATTTTTATGCTTTTTTGCATATATGCAAATTGCAAAAAAGCATATTGTGATGACCCCAGTGTATGTGCGTGTGTGTGTGTGTGTGCGTGAGTGCGTCCGTCCGGATATTTCAATTCGACAACCAAGCAAGCTCCAGCGTCAAAATTTTGCCTGGCCAAGTGCCACGCTAGAACCGCGATGCCAACCCTCACGCAGATCTGGGCCCCGTGTGCGAGCACGTGAAATTTTTGGCGGGGAAATCGCCAACTTGGGAACCAGAAAAGCTGGGAGGCTGAAATTTTGCGGTTATATTCTCCGTCCGCACAGAGCTGGAAGATTTCAAATTTAGCCCCCAGTTATGCGTGTTTCTCACGTGCGGCCCTGCGAAGTTTCCAAGCTGAATAATTGGCCAACGCACGGGCTGCCTGTGCGAAGATGCGTTTTTTGCAGAGTTCCCCACAATTTTTGTCACTTCCGGCATCGGTTTTTTCGGCAAATGCTTCAAGCTAAAAAAATTAAGACTGGTTGCCAGAACTGGCAGGAAACACCCCATTAAAATTTCAGCTTTCTAGTTTTCCTGGCTCCAGAGTTAGCAACTTATTGGAAAAATCTTTTACGGGCCTGCGCGCGGGTGCGACACATGCCCGATGCCTGGGTTTGAGCTCGTTGAGACTTACTTGGACGGGGAACATCTTCTTAAAACTACAGTCTTTTAGCTTTACAGATTCTCGAGTTATGAGTTTACCCGAGAAAAACTTTGGTGAGCCCGTGCGTAGGTACCACGTATGACCGAGGGTTGGGTCTGATCTCGTTGAGACTAATGTGGACGAGAAACACCCTCTTGATGTTACAGTCTTCTAGCATCTCAAATCCTCGAGTTATGAATTTGCGCGAAAAAATTGTGGCGGGCCCGTAGGCGGGTACCACGCTTACCCGGGGGTTGAGTTTGACCCCATTAGTACCTACTTGGGCGGGAAACATTCCCTTAAAATTTCATCTTTCTAGCATCTCAGAGCCCCGGGTTATAAATTCACGCGGGAATGATTTTGGCGAACCCGTACGCGGGTGCCACGCTTACCCGGGGTTGGTTTTAAGCTGATTAGTACCTGCTTGGACGGGGAACGTTTCCATAAAATTTCAGCTCTCTAGCTTTCCTGTTTCGCGAGTTATCAACTTACCCGTAAAAAACTCTGGCGGGCTCTTACGTGAGTACCACTCGGATAAGACCGCCCATTTGGGGGGGGGGGGCAGTACGTGTATGTAGATTAAGTCCTCAAAGTTCCAGCCCTGTGGCTTTTGTGGGTCTCGAGATGAACCCAGGCTGGGAAGCACCAGGCGGACCGGTGCGATTATGCGTTTTTATGCGTTTTTGCCGTGCAGCGCTAGAGCGCTGCAATAGGCAGCAAAAACGCATAT
>UYRT01078528.1:3627-14196 GCA_900617915.1 Gongylonema pulchrum
CCGTTCTTTCTTCTATCTCATAATGGACTGTTCCATGCATAATCGAGCCGTATGAAACCATTGTGCTGTAGAGGTCACTCTTACCACTCTCTGGTCACCACTGGTCAACACCGCACTCTACGATCCTGACATCACTACATGAACAATAAAAAGCATCCTTCTTTCTTCCCTCCCTTTCTCTCCCTAACTCTCCAACTTCTCGATCTCCAAAAGTCTTCAAAGCAAGGATTGGGGTCGCCTGAGTGCCGAAATTGCGTAGGAATACTCGCATCAACAGCAGCACTTGCCTAGGATAGCTAGAAAGTCAAAAGACGGCTGGATTTTGAAAAACCGTGAATTATTATTTACCCAAAACCTTCGAACTTAAGCAGATTTCCCAGAGTGCAGAACCTAAATTCAGCCCCCATGTGGTCGCGACACTTCAAAATCAGCAAGAAAGCATCAAAAAAACATCTGTTGTGCCATAATACGTTTTATTCAGGAGGACGAAGAACTGCAAAAACGGATCCTCCTGATTTACCGCCCAGGTGGCGGGGCTGACTCACATTTCCAACGATCCATTCATTCATTTCGGCATCTACCCTACTGCACGCCAGGAAGTCGAAAGCGCTATCTAATCCGTTTTTAAACTCGCGAAAGAGGGCACTACAGGAATAACAGTATATGAATGCTATTGCCACGTGCTACCACTCAAACTCTACAAGAAGTTTACACGGCAACAAGACTGACTGGGAAAAGCCTGAGCAGCTGATTTGGTGAGTTTTGGGAATTCGCTTCTGGTAAGGATATTATTAATCGCACATACAAAACACAAAATTATATCAAAAAATCGGATGAACAGAAAAAAGTAAATGAAAAAAGTTAGATGAAAAATGAATGACCGGGGTGTCCGGCCGTGTAAACATGAAAAAGGTAAAGGAAGAAGGCGAGGGACGGAGTGTAGCTGTGAAAAACAAAAAAACTTCAAAAGTAATTGAGAGTGAACTTTCACAGACATTGCAGGTTGATCCCTTCTGCTTGGGAGCGAGCTGCAGCGCTGACAAATACATATGCTGTTGTGGATTTTGCAAGCGATAAGCCATAACTGTGCTAGTGACATTATGCGAGACTTTTTGAGGAACGCGGGCTAGAAGCAAAAGAAGCAATTCTCAAGTAGATTTGTAATTCGCAGCAATCCTGCACTAAGATTCGTAATCGCCGTTAGCCATCCTGGAAAAGGTATTCAAAAAAGTTAAGAAAAGGTACTCAAAGGTACTCTTAAAAGGTATGGAAAAGGTACTCTCAAACAAAATTTTCAATAAATCAGCACAAATAAACTGTACATTACTAGAGCGAACAGAAGGTTGTGAAATATCACCGTTCTCGGATTCGCAGTGTTACTGGAAAGGTCTGAAAGGTATCCACCCAAAGTTGCCAAAGCTTTAAAACTGGCCTAAGCGAGCGACTGGTTTTCTGAAAGGCTTCTCGAACCAGTAACAACTGAACGGCGTAAAACTGTACCGAATTGATGGGAGCATGGTTGGAGCGTCGCTCCTTCTCCTTTCGACTAGCATTCGCAATGATTCGATCCACTTTAGCGCTCACGGACGGTGGTAGCTGCAGTGTTGCAAGCAATGAGCTTTGCGAAAATGATACAGCAGTAGCAGCAGCCGGCTTCCGTTGTTTCTGGGTTGGCGATGGCGGGATCAGTGCGATACTTGTAAGCTGCGGGACCTCCTTCCTGGATTTTCGCTGCCCGTTGTCCGGGCCACTGCAGTCATCTGGAGAAATGATTTTCGACGCTCCGCTCAGTGGTCCCTGTTTTTCATCAGCACCACTTTTTGTTGCAGTGTCCCCCGCCACTCCAGCAGCAACAGCGGCAGCACCATTCCCTCCTCCGGCAGCAGCCGCACTCGTATCAGCAGCCTCAGCCCCTCGTTCCTGGGTAAGCGGCGGATCGACAGCTAGCGTTGAAAAAGCAGCTGTAACAGCTGTAACCGTATTTTGTGCCTTTTGTTCGGCTGTTCGTTCCTCTTCCAATTTCTCATCTAAGTCATCGCTTACTGATGCTAAATTGACATACTCGCGAAAATCTTTGCGAAGTGCCGCAACATCCTCACGCCTCGAACGACCCGATGATAAACGCCTTTTCAACACTGCGGGCTCCACTACAGTTGCCCGGGGCAGGACAATGCTCCGACAGGCCAGATTCCGTGGCCTGATCCGTGAAGTTGTGGGAGGCGTCGGCGCTCTCAGGACGACTTCCGCTAGTCCTTCCCGTGCCTTGTCCATTTCCAAAATAACATCATCCGAGCAACTCGTACTAATTTCCGCTTGGCTCGTTGCAGCACCTCTTGCAGCGGCGAACCTCTGGTCCTCAGCCCGACGCCTCATTTGGAGTTCTGTGCCAGTACCGGTCTTGTTCTTTCCCGAGGCAACTGTCTCCTTTGTTTTTGCGGCGGTATCTATGCGTCGCCTTAACGCAGCAGCCTCACCTATTCGAGTGTCACTGAACGAGCCCACTTCTGGGATTTCGGCGATGGGTGCAACAGGAGCAACCGTAGAGTGAAGGGGAGTGAAAGGTTTTGTGAGGCCTTCCCAATGATTGAAACTCCGATAGATCACCGGATCGGAGGCACAACGACGCAGGCTTGCTAACAGCTGCGTATTGCGTCGTCGCGACACGTAATTTTTATACTTCCGCTTGCGCGGGATCACCACAATTGGCATGCGCCGGATGCTGTCAAAACCGCGACGTGGCATTCCGATGCCGTAGCGTTCCGGTGGCCTGACCACCTGACCGTTTGAAATCCGTGAAATAAGTCGCGGGGAGGGGTTCGACCGGACTGAAGGTGATAGGGAGGGTGAGGGGAATAGTGAAGCGGCGTGAAGTGAAGACTGCTGAAGCGGAGACGGCACGAGGGTTGCGCGCTGCGGAAGACGATGCGAGTAATAATGTCTGATCACCGGCGTACGAGTGGTCGCGGCAGCACTCGCAAGCACTGATCCCGCGAAGGTGGACTTCCTTAGATACTTTTGGCCTGTTGGCGGCGACCGCGGCTCTTGCTGAATCAGCGGAATCCGCTGGCAAAAACCATTGGGATGCGGCGAGGATGATGCGGTGATTACTGGCGAATTTGATGAAGACAACGGGGCCCACTTTGCCGGAGCCAGTGGTGGCAGTTGAAACGATGAAATATTGGCTGCCTTCGACTGATATTTCCACCACCACCACTACCAGCAGCACCAATACCAGCAGAAGAAGCAGAAGCAACAATCGCTGGATTGCCGTCGTCTTTGCAGCAGTAGCGATCCAGGATTGCTCAGGATGGTAAAGCCGCGCGAATGGTGCGAAGTGCAAAAATGTGGGAACGTCGTCGAGAGGAGCGACCTTAACGAGGTTATTGGTATGGACCAGAAGAGCGTCGTCGCCGGCTAGTTAGTTAGCTTGAGAAAAGCGATGAGCTCGAGTTGCTCCCACACTGCTGCCTGCTGCCGCTGCTGCTGATGGAGTCGTCCTCCGACATGACAGCCGCGCCTGCTCCCCTGAACAGCAGCAGCGGCATCCGAGGGAAAGCTCAGGAAGCCGCTGCTACTGCTCCTGCTGCTGCTGTTCTCCCCCCGGGGATGTGTTGCTTTTCTTCAATATCCCCCCTTGAACTGTCTCTGTCTCAAGTCTAATGATAACTTGCTATCAGTTCCGACTTCTCTCCAACTACCTCCACGCCAGCAGACGCCCCCACGCACCCTCCGGCGTTCTACTGCTCTCTGCCTCGTTTCCCACCAGCGCTCATTTTCGAGATGTATTGTCAGCGCATTCCAGCTTCGGTTTTCTTCCTTCTTCTCAAGCTGTCAAAAAACTCTCCCCTCCTTCTCGCCCTCTTTCCAAAAAAATAAAAAAATACGAAATACACGTAAAAAAAAAGAAACCATCAGGGCAAAAAAAGGGCTTGAATAAAATTATAACAGAAGAAACTCGAAAGCGACAGGATAAAAAATTCAATAAAAGTTGCACATTTTGCATCAAATCACCATTAACGCTGTATACCAACAGACTGACATTTTCACTCAGATTCTACGAGCTTTATCACGGCCTCCCTCACTCCTCTGGCACTTTGTTATTACATTGAAAAATTTTTTCGAAATTCAGAATCTCTCTACTTATCTCCTCTCATTGAAAGATGAAAAGAGTCAAGCCTGAGCGATAACACATGCCAGAGCCAGACACTTACTAGTAAAGCTGTAAAAGGCTCCCTCTTTCAAGGGATGCCCATAAGCAAGCTGACTAACTCCATAAGATCAATTAGTCGTAGAAAGACTGTCTATCCCGCTGAAAGCAGATCTGAACCATCCATCGCGAAACTAAGCTTGCCAGCATAAAAACATGGAATTTTTAAATACTTCCACAGTCTCGTAGCTTTCGCTAATTAGTCGGATAAAGCACCTTTCAAGACCTGACCCACGGCACTTTTATCAGTATTACCTACCCGGTTATAAAGGCGTAAGAGGTTCCCCTTCCGATAACTGGTCGGTATGCAAGTTATTAAAGTTATTAACATACTGAGCAGGCTAATGCCGTCCAAGTACTGGTCAAGACATCCTGACCTAGAGAGGACAGAAGGCCGTGAACCCCTCGCATGCAGCCACCTGCTTCTCATCAGTTATCCCCGCTGTAAAAACTAACGCAATGAGAAACTAAAAGAAATAATTTTGCTAATTTCAAGCAAATGCATTCCACTTCACAACTAATGAGCATGCTTCAAGCTGTTTTTTATACAAGTTACATGTGTCAAAACAAAAGCTGGAACGTATTCATTAGTGTAAAGCAAGGGATTGCAAGCATCCAGAAATTCCGGAGTTCTGGGACCCCAAAAAAAAAGGAGATACGTTTGGAGGGCTCCAAAATTACTGCATTAATTCCCTCCTTCCTCAAAAAAAAAAAACCCACATTTTAGCATTTGAGATGTTTTTCGAAACAGAAAAATATCAATTGCGAGAAGTTTGTTCTTATGCAAAGTGGATTGGATTGAAGAGAAAGACAATGAAAATAAAAAAAACAAAACTATAAAAAATGAAACAGACTGTACAACCTACCTCAAAATAAACCCATTCATCAATGTCTGTGATTATGGAGACCAGTGACCAGATGAGGGTGATCAACGATGAACGCCATCGCCGTAAGGAGAGGCACCAAATGTGAGAAAATTTTCAGAATGAAGTCCCTAGAACAGCCCAGCGAATTCAGTTACAGATTCAGCATCGGCTACGTACCAGCTCAGGCATGCCGACGCAGTCTTGAGAACCACGTCTTCTGTGAAAGTAAGCATTTTTAACTGCTTCTTATTTATTTCACATGGTTTTGCTCGAAGTGCAGAGAGAAGGCAAGAACAAGTTTTTTGAATAAAAAGGTTCATTGAGGTGGTGGGACCTGCGGTCCGTTTTCTGCTGTTGAAAGTCCTTTCTTGTACCGCGAGGAAATTTCTAAAATTAAGGCCACTTATCACTGCCTTGCGGATCCATAGACTACTGAGTTTAACATCAATGTTATGGAGACAGTGCTTCAAGGATTGAAAAGAATACAAAAAAGAATGAAATCGTGAACAGTGTGCTGAAAAGACTTCGTTTACCCTGGGACCCCAAAAAATCCATAATTGGGACTACTAAAAAGTAACAGCTCAATCACTGATGAGGTAGTTTGCAGCTTCGCTCGAACTGACTTCTCAGTTGCAAAGTTGAGAGTGGTGAAAAAGCAAAAATCACGACAAAATATTTCAAAAGTACGATCTGTACAGCAAGCTAACAAAGGCACACAAAACCTGTTCTTTCGAATTGGTCGAAATATTAAAGTGGTAGCTGGACCTTTCCCAAAAGAAAAGCCATGTGGCGCAGTTTCAAAAAAATTTTATGTAATCACTGAAGTGGCGCACAATCAACAAAGTTCGCAACACTGAATAAAGGGAAAATAAGTTCTCAAGCGCCGGCTTTTCAGTGCATGAGCGGAGTGTTGTTGGCTGGAGATAGAGCTTACGCAGTGCTGCTCGAATTGGCACAATTGGCCAAAAGATTTTTTCTGTAAAGAACGGGGAAACGCTTGCAGATTGAGCAGCACACTGAACGGACAAGTGGCCGATATCACAGGTCCACGACATACAAGAACGTTTAAAATTTCAATTCATCACAAAGTTAAAATCGCATATATTTGTTAAATACCTCCATGAATGAACAATACCTTAGTGTACGAAGATCGGTGACGCATCCATTATTTATGGTGGGAAAATACGTGAAGCCCATGGCCTTCTCATTCGGGAAACTTGCGAAGTTCATGGTGTTTTGACAAAGAAAATATGTATTATGTATACGACAATTTGCGGTGAAAGATAAACGTTTCCTTAGGTATCTTTATGCAGAAGATGAGCATATGCCTGCATTTCCCTGATGTGGGATAGGAGGAAGATCTGCGGTGTCTTGACGTAGGAATCAAGTAACGCATGAAGTGTCTTCGCGTGGAAGAAAAGAACCCCTACGGGGAACTGATGTGAAAGAGGAACAACGCCTGGACCCGTGGTGCCAGAGCATGGAAGGCGTGTCTGTGGTACCTTTATGATCAATAAGAGTAGCTTCTACGGCGAAGTGACGGATAATAGTACCAGCTACATCTTGATGTGGTAGAGGAACGACTTGATGAGCGACTTCTGTGGTGCCCAGACGAATGACGCCCACGGTGTCTTGACGGCTCGTGGCTCCTACGGCGCCTAGCCTTTCTTGGTAAGCGTCTTCTGTAGTGCACCGATGGCTCGTGGCGTCTACGGTGCCTATGCTTTTTTGATGAGCGACTATGCCTGCGGCTTCGTGATGAACGACGCTTGTGGTGTTTGCTGCGTTTGTGCTTTCTCGATGAGTGCCGTAGTTTGTGTCGTCCTGTCAAGCGACGCTGGCCGTTTCTCGGCCTGGATGGCGAACGACTCCTGTGAGGAGGCTTTTGCCAGAAGACGACTGATGCAAACGTTCCGGGCTCATACAACATACTTTCGTGGAAAACAAACTGCTAATGTAAGAGACGGGAGGCTCACGACTTCTTGATACACGAGACCAGCGCCGCTCAGCACTTCCCGTAGAGAGGGAGAAGCGGTACTTCGGACTAGGAGACGTGTGACGGCCAAGATTTTTTAGTGTGAGAAGCCAGCGATGCTCAAGATCTTCTAGCGCCAAACGCCCGAGATACTCAAAACTTCCTGGCATGGAAAAACAGCGACGCTTAAAAATCTGTAACTCGGGAGACTGGCGCAGCTCAGCACAATCTGGCATAGAATAACAGCAACGTGATGGGATTTGTGGCATGAAAGACCGGTGGTGATGGGAATTTTCCGACGCAGAAGGCGAGCGTAGCTCAGGATCACAACTGCGATGTTGCGTCATGAAAAATCTTCGACAACTGGGGTATTTTTAATGGAAGACAAGTAGAATCCACTGTGTTTTCCGATGAAAAAGAGGCGTGAAGCCAAAATAACTATGATGCCTTAACGGCGGAACCGATGATCAGTGAGCGTGGCGAGGAAGAAACTCGTGTTGACAGGGTAGACTAGTACATTTTTGCAACATGAGGAATTGTTTCGCGGGTCTGCTATTCGCGCTCTTTGATATGATCAAATGACAACTGCTCTACGAAGCTGAACAACTACTCCTGTGATCAGCATCAAACGACAAAGACTGGACATGCAACTACTGGTCAGAATGAGTCTGGCATGCCGTTGAGGGCTTTGTGCTCGTATTCGGTAGGGGTTTATGTTAAATTTATGCTAAATGCTAAAGATTTATGCTGAATTAGTGGAAAAATCACTCAGATCACCGAAATCAAGGGGCGCAACTTTTATCCGCCATGGCAATAAGCGCAAAAATGTCAGCTATATCGATAACTAGAAACAGAAGTGAGACAAAACGATAATTATGTACACGGGGAACGATCACGTGATAAGATGCACAGGGGTCGAACGAATTACGTCACACTGAGCTAAATGTCCACGGCTTGATGGAGGCCGACTGAGCTGTCTATGGCCTGATGGGCCGAAACATTTCTGTTCATTCAGTTTTCTATTATAATTTTATGTTTTGATATATATCGTGATCTTTTTATTATGCGTTTTGTGCGGTGCAAGAGCTGCACAAAAGGCATATTGTCACGGGGTTGTCTGCATGTGTATGTGTGTGTGTGTGTCCGGTGCATTTGTCCGCTGCTTTCAAATCGACAACCACAAAGGGGAGCTGAAATTTTATGGTAATGTTCCTTGCCCACGTGTGACCTTGCATACTTAATTTTTGTCCTCTCCTACCCCCGAGCACCACGTACAACCTCGTGGAAATTTTGGCTGTTAAAGATGTTATCTCGGAAATTATGAAAGCTTGGATGCTGAAATTTTACGATAATGTTCCTTGCGCACATACAGTCACTCACAAATTTAAATTCGGCTTTCCCCTGGCTCTGGACATCACGTAGAACACTGTGAACGTTTCGGCGAGGAAAATTATCTTGGGAATCATGAAAGCTAGGAAGCTGAAATTTTAGGGTATTGTTCCTTGACAACGTAGTGTGAAATTTCGCAACTTAGGAATCAGAGAGCATTTCAACTATTTTTGCATAACCAAAGTGCAGAGCAGTGGAAATCCTTAGCGGGCAAACGTTCGCTGGATGGAACTACGCAAAACGGATGATCGCACCGGCTACCCTGGTACGCGCCGCTGTTTATCATATCTCATGCGTATTTTGTTTCGATACTTCAACTTGTATTTCCGTTGTTTAGCATAGTATAGCCGGATTAATCTGAGCATCTCACACATGTGAAATAACAGCTCCTCGAGGAACTCAACCTATCTGTGTGAGGGTGTGCCATGACAAAATTGCTAAATTAGAGGAGCGATATAAAGCCGGCAAGGTGGATATCAGAAAACTATATGTTGAGAAATAATAGACCAACAGGATTGTACGCAGGCCATGTGTAAGGTGTTATTTTATGGTGCAAACTGCCTTTGTCTTTTAAATGTAGTGAGGTGATATTTTTCGATGCAGTGTCTGTGTTTCATCCCTTAGCTGTAAACACAGACCGGACTGTGCATGCGAGCAGGAGTGGGAATCATCAGTACAGCCTCCTACCCGCCATGTATTGAAAGGACATGTAACTAATTTGCTAGAAGGATGAGTGGAAAAGTTTGATACTGCTTGGGTAGAACGCTGCGTTTTAAGATTTTGCTTCAGGAATCGAAAACAATGGCCAGGCTGTGTATGAGATGGGAAAATCTGCCTGCAAACTTATGCATTACTGGATTTGCAGTGAATCTGAAATGCAGCAGAAAGATTTGTTTGAGTGCAGAGAATAAGCAGAAGCATACAATTCGATCAGATAAAAACACTTACGAAATGATCGGAATTTTTTTTATTCCACGATCGCCTTCTGGCACGTCGATTGCGCGACTCATTGCGTCGATGTCGCTCCGAGCTATTGCGTGGCTTTTTGTACCGTCTGTCGATGCTACTGGAGGATCGTTCGACGCGCCGCCGACGATTACCGCCCATTCCCGTGAAATTTCACGCCTGAATGCGAACTTAGAAAATGCCCAGGCGATATTCTGAAATCAAACAGAATCGTGATACGCGAAATTACGAGCGTAACGTTTGCAAGCGCTTCACAAATGAGCTCACACAGGAGGAAGAACGCTTTAAATATGGTGCAAATTCCTTAAATAGCAAAAATGTTCTTTGAGGGGATGACGACAATTATCCTCGAATACGCAACACGCTTAAATCCAAGCATCAATCTCTATAATCGCCTCTTATTTGAAGAGCTTTTAACAAAAAATGCAGATTTTTGGGAAGTCGATAAGAAGATGAAGCTCATCCGGCAATATTTCAGATCATACTTTCAATTACATCAGCTCTGAAACAATTGTTTAAAGAATGCTTATTCCCATATTTTCTAATTAAACATTCCTAAAGATCCTGTAAAAATAATTCCTTTAACGCAATTCAGCATCGAAAATGAATCGGACTGATGAACAGACGTCACATATCTGATGATAAGAGAAACGTCACAGCCGATTTTTCATAAAATTGGCCTTTCCAGTGGACTGCTGAATGCGAGGCAAAACACATTCTATAAATAGCGATGCGCAACAGGGTAGCCGGCGCGATCATGCGTTTTTTGCAATTTCGTCCACCGAACAATTGCCTGCTAACGGTTTTCACTGCTTTGGATTTAAATTTAAGAGGTTGCACACGGCCAGAGAACAGTCCTTCAAAATTTCAACTTTCTAGATTCCGCGGTTCCCGAGATAAAAATTTATCTGCCAAAAGTTTCACCAGGCCGTACATGTTATCCGAAGACAAAGGAAGGGTGAACATAAATTTTCTGGACCGCACGTGGGCAGGGAGATACCCATAAAATTTCAGCTTCCTAGCTTCCGTGGTTCCGAGATCACAATTTTCCCGGCCACAATTTTTACGGGGTCGTACGTGTTGCTTGCGGGTACGGGAAAGCTGAATTTAAATTTGCCGCGTCACCCGTTGGCGGGGAACACTACACCAAAATTTCAGCCGCCTAG
>UYRT01078532.1:4200-19314 GCA_900617915.1 Gongylonema pulchrum
TAAATATTTTACATCCTTGGACAGTCAGATCTCTTGGACAGTCAATATGATGATCCCACACTAATGATGTTACTAGGCTTCGACCAAATACCAGGCGCAGCTAAGTCCTGCTGGTAAAACAATACATATCAAAAATGTAGCAAAAAAGCATTACTGGAAATGAGCAGCTACTCTAATTTCGATTTGTATATTTATGCTGATACTTTCTGTGAAGCTTTCGCTATTAGTGGCTGTTTAAGCGAAAGAAATACTTCACTGAATAAGTTGTAATCCCTTCGTGTAAGAATTCATCTTAAATTTTTCAGTTCTATCATTGTCGAGTTTCAATTGAATCTAATAGAACAAGCAACTAAACATTTTCAGGTTCACAAGGAACTGCCGGAGGTACGATGGCAAAGCATCACCAATGAGCAAGATTTAAATGATGAAGACGAATTAATCAAAGAGCAGCACAACAAAATGAAAGCGGATATAGCTTGGGAACGGTTACGGCGGTTGTCCCGAGGAAGCGGTAAGTGCTAAAAAAAAATACGGTAGGCAGTAAATACGACTGCAAATCAGAGCAAAACGAGAAAAAAATTAACACTCTGACAGTCGCAAATGCCCGGAAGACAAACCCATCATCAGCTTGCTTCTAAACAACTCTCGAAAGAGGGTTATTGATAGCCTTCGTAAGGCTGATTGCTATTGGCACTTGCTACCACTTCTTAAGTGGCTTCACATCCCATAGAAGGCGAATGCAAACAGGGTTTTGACCTTTGGCCCTGAATATTTGTCAGTTCATCATTATGTATCTTTGTGTCAGCTGTGATAAATGATCACTGTGACCAAAACCAATACATCATCGCTTGACTTGTCTGTCGACAGTCCGATGCTCCCGCTCTTGCCATATTTCTAAACTCTGCACTCCCTCTACCTGTGAATTTTCAGCCAACCTAGTTTAAAACAGAAGTTACTCTAGCTCCACCATAACCACCATCAACTGAGGAATATGTACTGAAGACGATCATCAGCAGAAATTCCCAGAGTTCGGAAGTCCAGAAAAGCTACCCAGAGTTACACTAACGGCGTTGTCATTCAGTATGCAAAATTAAAGGGATGTGTTTGTATTAAGGAATGTGTTTGCACATGTCAAAATCCTTCCGTGTTCGCTCCATACAAAAGGCGAAAACAGTCGGAATTATTTCGGGGTAACGCAGTGCTCCCCTCACTCGAAGTTAGCTTAATAGTAAACTAATGGAGAATTCCTGGCATGTATCAGTACCAATTTGTCATCGAAATAAATGAAAAAATCGTAAAGGCGCTGGCTGTCACACTGACGGATTCGAACCCTCAATCTTCTGCAAGACAGTAACGCTGCCCCCATCACGCCATGTCCGCTATTTCCCGATGCACGCATGAATTTTTTGGAGGAAATTCTACTTTCTGAATGGGGGTTAGATGAAAAGCGCATCGGAAAGCTGCATATGCTTTGAAACAGTTTATTACCACCTGTCCCTTCCGGTTAAAACTAGTCCACTGACTTTAAACATGATATTCCAGCCCGAAAAAATACAAAACCACTCCAAAAAACTCGTGTAACTTTCCCAAAAATCGTTTCATATTTCCGCCCGTTACAACATGTATCGTTTTAACTTCTTAGTAACATAATCATACTAATAGCCCGGGCGGTTTTGGTATCCTTGGTATTGTTTAACTTTCTTTTTTCTATATCCTGGAAATCCATGACAGTCTGCCGAGTTCTCTTCGTCTATCGTCATAGTTTGAACCTGTGAACGAGCTATAGTTCAAGAAGATGCTGCAAGTGTTGAGGGATGAGATGAGAAAAACGAAAGGATCAAGACGAAAAGTGAGGAAAAGCAAAGAGAGAGGTTGGAAAAAAGGACATTTTTCGAACTGCTGGTCTGTTTCATCCATACTCCGTTAAACCACCGAACCACCCACTTTTCACTCTTCATCATCAACCATACTATATTGTTTGCTGCACCTTTCCGGCTTGCTCTTGAACATTTGCACTCCACACCTTAGCACCCCCTCCCCCTCTTTTCAGCACCTTCTACCCTCAATTTCATCAACAGTAATTCCTGCCTCCCCGGCTCCATTTTCTCGGAGTACAAACATATGACAATATCATTGTTATGATTTGTAACAACTCGTTTGCCTGGCGCTCATACCATTTTATGAAGGGGCAATTAACTAAACAGCTTAGTTTTACAGGAATGTATATATCAGTTTGTGTAAACGGTTTTTTAAATGGCTCCCATTTGCGGTACTAGGATAAAATGTATGCGACTTAATGGACCAAAACTTCTTTAACTTAGCTGCCATTTTCATACATATGTTTATATATGCATATTTAAATAAAAAAACAATTTTAATGTTTATATATACAAAAATTTATAAAAAAATAGTTCTAATTTTTTCCTATTCACACAACTGTTTCTCATTTGTGTCACTTTCACTTCTACTCATGTTTATCTACTAGTTATATCTATTAATCATAGTATCATTTCGTTTTGAAATGATGATTTTCCAGGATCTTTACTAGCATAACTCCTACACTGAGCTCTTTTAATACGACTCATCGGAATTTTTAAGTAGTTCTAAATTTTCACCACGAAAAGTTGATCAGGCCGACTTCATCCTTTCGGGTAATATCATTTACTCACACTTAAACTCACTGATTCTGATTTGCACTTTTCGAATTTTCAAGACAAAAATAAAAGTCCCCTCCGCGCTCACTTCCTGTACGAGGCAGAGGCTTTGGAAGCAGTTCGAGTGGCACTTGTTACCAATCGGGCTATCTGGGCCCTCCATTGTATACCAGTAGCTATTAAATGATTTTTTTCCTGCCGCTATCACTGTCTAAAAAGGCGGATTGAAGGTAATAGAAGAGGGCGGAACGCGAGAGGAGTGGCTTAAATTATCCCAAAAAAAGTGGACTTGCTTTGAGATCGGTACAGTATATACTTCCTGGCTACAATGTGAGAGGCAGTGACTATGAGCTGGCCTCATCTGTACTTTGTCTGATTCGTCTGTCGAGTGTTAATTTTAACTATAGATGGAAGAAATCCTTTTGCTGTTTTTTAGACACAGGAGGGCACCGAGAGTGTTGTGCTGGATGAAGGAAAAGGGGCCGAAGAGCCGGAACAAGAACAAGTTTTCAGGACTTGGGAAAATTCGTGTCCCTGGTCATCTCAATTACCGCGAAATCATTCGGCGTTTCGAGCGCCAAAGCACATTCCATGGCATATCGCATGCTGCTCTTGCACCGAACACCAAATGGCGCATCATTTGGTATACCGCATTCACAATCTGCTTCTGCGCTCTAATCATTCAGATTATTCTACTCATCCGACGATATCGCCTCTATGCTAAAACTGTTGATCTTGATGTTAGTTTCTGCATCAATCAGCTAAATAAAAAACAAGCGCTGATGATAATGAGTGCTGGGCAGGAGAACCTAGCAAAGCTGATAAACTTTTGCAAAGGTATAACTGGAACGAGAGAGTAAACAGAACATCTAATCTCCGCTATCTCCAGATCCTTCGAATTGCGATGTGTTAACCATTACCTGAGTGGCCCCGGCGCCCACTGAGAACTGGAACATTTAGCATTTATGTAACACATACCCCATAGTGTCCAGCTACTGCTAACTAAGCGATAAAACACAAATTGCTTCCTAATATATCTTCGCTACACATGATATTTTGATTAATCCCTTAATACCAGTTGATATATTTTTTCGCATATTCTGCTGCATTCTGGTGGGTATCCGCAAAAAACCTTGGCGTATTACTGCAACTCAACGAGAAATTCCCACTGCTAATTTTGAAGACATCAGAGATCCGTACTTTGATATCCAGATCAGTATTTTTTTTATATTCAGACTAGAAGTAGCTTAACCGGCAATCCTAAAAAAGCAAAACAGTTACTCAAACATAAATCAAATTTCAGCTCAAATTTGAAAACGCTCCATTTCCTTCTGTTACACTATGTAATTTAAATCCATATAAAGCTTCGATGATCGCTAAAGAAGGACGAACGAAAGCAACGGTATGGATCAATCATTAAGAAATTTTCTTTTTTATTTTTTTTTTCTTAACAAAAACCGGATTTAAATTTTTTCAAAAAAAGTAAAAAATATTGCACTGTATTACTTAATTTATAAAAACTTGAATTATTAAATGTGCAAAAAATGTATCAGCGAAATGACTTTTTTTCCTCTTTTTTATGAGTTTTTGACATCGTTTTGCTTTAATAGACCTTAAATTTGACTCAGTTTTTAGATGGATGCTTTCTCAAGTATCGTTCAAAGTGGTGTCGAATCATACGGTATTTCGGCTGCTATTGAAGCTGCTCGCAAGGAGGGTAAGTGCTGTTAAAAAAAAAAGGCTTTTAGATTCTCAAACAAAACCACTGAGAATGCAGACAGTCATATGTTATTCAATAAATTTTGTTCTAAATCACAGTCTTTCCACCATTACTAAAAACTCCCATTTCGAAAATAACAAATAATCAAGATGAGACGGCAAAAAATAAACGCAGGAGAAAAACCTAAAATATTGCGAGATGCTCTTAAAAAACTTCCCTTTGATCATTATTTTTTCCATTTCATATTTTATTAATTCCTTTTTTATTAATTTATTGCCAGATTATTACAGATTAGTTTCTTCGTTTATTACTTACAGTACCCCATCTCTTTTTTTACTTCACATACTGATGTTACTTTTTCTTTTATTCATTATTTATTACAGTTTTTACACTCCTGTAAGTTCCATTATGGGAGTTTTATTTGTGTACTGCTCATTACATTTGTGACATTTTTTTGTATTACCGCATTTTTATTACCCATTTTTTCCAATATTATTACTTAATAACTTCCGAATAATTTTTTGTCCCCTCAATTAATTATTGGATATTTTTACTGTACGTCTTTTTCAAAGCAAATAAATATTTTTTCCTAATTGTTACTTTCGCCTTTTTGTTTATTACCTTCATTACCCCATCATTTTCCACTTGCGCTTTTATTTATTTTTGTAATTTTGAGTTGAAAAGTTTGAAGTTTAAAAAAAAATAACTACTTGATAAAAATAAATAAAAGATCACAAGATCTCGTAGGTTTTAAACTGCATAAAACGGAAAAAATCGTTCCAGGATAATTGATAAAATCGGGAAAACCGAAAAGGATGATCACTCCCATTCAAGATAACCAAAAAATTTCTCTTTTGCAGGTAATAAACCGCGAAGATTACGCGCCGTGCCCACGAATATAACTATCAATCGTCGATATCATCAAGCATCAGCTCAGTGCTTATGCGAACTGAATTCGCTAACAGGCGTTCGAAAAAAGGGGAGCTGCTTTGCAGCCTACAAAGGAAATATATCAATAGAGTTCGATGATACTTTGGCTCGATTTCATCCAAGCAAATGCATCTGCCAACTGGACTGGGTCTCCAAGACCCTTTGGCCATGCTTCCCATGTAAACCAATTTTAGTATTTAAGGATAAGCAAAAATGCGACTAGAAAAAGCAAAAAGTAATAATGTAAATGAAAAGATTGAAAAAGTGAAAATATAAATGGAATAAATTAGGTAAGAAATGTTTCGGTATATCATATGTTTCGGTATATCATATTAGTATATCACATGAGATGCACTACAAAAAAAAAACACACACATAATACACTCGTAATTTCAATCCTCATATAATATGCATGTGACTTCGAAAATGCTTTCAGTGCTAATCAATGTTTATAGAAAGTCTGAATCGGAGATAAGAAATACACATATCGACGAGGGGTTGTCTGTGTGTGTGTGTGTCTGTGTGTGCGTCAGTCACGGTTTTTCAACTCAAGACCTACAAAAGCTACAGGGCTGAAACTTGGGGACTTAATCTACACGGGCCCCAATTCGCAAAATGGGTGCTCTTATCCGCGTGGTACCCACGTTCGAGCCCGCCAAATTTTTTTCAGACAAGTCGCCAACTCGCGAATCAGGAAAGCTAGGAAGCTGAAATTTTAAGGGGATGTTACCCATCCACGTAAGTTTCCTACCAGTCCAAAGTCTGCCCTCGAGTATGCCTGATACCCACGTACGAGCCCGCCAAAATTTTTTTTGGGTAAGTCCCTAACTCGAGAATTTGAAAAGCTAGAAGACTGTAATTATGACGGGATATTCCCCGTTCATCTGAATGTCATTGAGCTCAAATCCAGCCCTCGGGTATGCGTGGTACTCACGTGCGGGCCCCCTAAAATTTTTTCTGGGTAAGTTGCTAACTCGGGAGCCTGAGAAGCTAAGAGAGATGTTTCCCGCCAGTCCTGACGGCCAGTCTGAAATTCTTTTAGCTAAAAGCATCTGCCGGAAAAACCAGTACAGTTAACGACAAAAATCTGCGGAGAGCTGTGCAAAAAACGCATCTTCGCACGGATAGCCCGTGTGTTAGCCAATTATTTAAAAATTTTAGAAGTTTCTTCCCCACGGAAGTCACGATTACTTCCTAAAACCTTTGTTTAGCGAACATTTTCAGACAACACATGGAAGGAACGGGTATGCAAAGAATGCTCCAAAGATCTTGGCCATTGCCCGATGAGGTTTTTCGATGAAAGCGCTAGCACAGAAGACGGAAAGTCACAACGCAAGCAAGTGTGTCTCTGTCACCGCGAGTACAACCACTGTATTGCAAACAACGACTATGGCTATATCCTAGAAATCGAACCAAAAACGGACATTTCGGCGCTCGATATTCTTGATTTTCCGAGCAAAGCTGCAGTTTCTCGAACAACCACCACTAGTACAACGCCACCGCCCGAACTCAGACAAGCTCTCGGATTTGAGGCATTTTTTTTGCTGATAACTAAAAGAGATGTCCAAGCTAAACGGAACTGCTATAAAAAAAAAAAATTGCTAGAAAAGAACTGCTACACGGAATGTTACTAACATAAAGTAGTTCCGGGCCAGCTGTTCCTGATAAGAAAAACAACAATCCAAGTTGTTTTACTCTGAATCCTGACATCGCTAGCTCTAATTGCTTTTGATGCGCTAAAAAAGTTTCCGAACCATTAACCATCCAATTTGATACCCCTAAAAACTCTAAAATTGCAAAATCGAACTGTTTACTCTGAATCTCAAAGATTCTGCGCTATGATCAATGCAGCATAATAACGATATAGGCGTATTCTGCAGAGTGCGGTGCGGAGGTTATCAATAAAAAAGGCATCACTTCAGCCACGTACATCTTATTTTCTCTCTGACTGTTTATGTTTCTGATAATTTAACCAGATCTTGAAAAGTGAGGTAGGGAATGTAGGTATCGACATGATTAAGCCGGAATAAAACATTTGATACCTGCACCTTCGCGCAACTGCATGGCTCTCGCGAAGATGCGAACGGCCACAAGTTTTCGTCTCCGTGTTGCTACCATCCGCCCCTTTTCATGTTGGGAAAACGAGAACCAAAAACCCTCTTAAATCCATGGATAGCTGGTGTTACTTTGATGTTAAGGGTCAAGCCTTCTACTCAACCACTGGGGAAATACTCATTTATACTGACAGAAAATTGATAGTTACATCTGCCAGAAAACTTTCAGGATATCTTTCAAAAAATGTTTTCCAAGTGAATGAAATAAAAATTTTGCGTCCAACTCCCGAGATTTCTCATAATTTTTCAAAAAATAAAAATACGATGATCAGCTAGTCTTTTCACAAAATGCTGGGATTTTTGTAGGGATTAACCGATGAGATTGCAATCAAAGAGCAAGCTAAAGAAAATCTAATGTTTGCGGTTGGTGAAATGAACGATACGGAGAAGGTGCAGATGTCACAGCAAAAGCATGAACTCATTTTCAAATGCTCATTCAATCAGAAGGACTGCGACATCGAGAAGTAAGTCACTTAAATCGCTCAAATATGCGATGTACTTTTGCACCAGAAAACGCAAATCGCTATGTCCATGCATGAAAAAAAGCAGTGCGTTATAGAACAAACGCACTACAAAGTAATCATTCAAGACAGCAGGAATAACAAGACCCATCAGATGTCACAGAAGTTCCATGAAAAGCTAGCATGTGCTGCTAATTGATACAAAAAACACGCTCAGTGGGCGTAGGGGGGCCGATGGTGCAGTAGAAAGCAATGTGAAGACGAGTGTCTCGATTCCCTTTCGGTAATCATTCATTTGCAAAATCGAAAATGAGTGTGGCCATCCCACCCTTTGGTGCTATTACTGCCGGAAGCATCTTTCTTTTGCACTACAACGTAACGATGTTAAAAAAATTTGTAAGTCATAATTCATTTGCGTCAAAAACATCTGCGTCACGATGCAGCTGCGTCATAATTGAGTGCACACTGGTCTCATCAAACGGGAACCTGAAGACCAAAACTGCAGAAATTTATGACAGGGAAAGCAAGGGCAGGACAAGAGAAAACGGTGAGGAAGAAGGCAAAATACATTCAGTCCCTTTGATTACGTCCTACAGGCACAACAGTTCCGTCTCTGTGAGATTTTGATCTTTTTATTTCCTGTTGCTATGATCGTCAAAAAAAATTTGGCAAAGTTTAAAAATCTACGATTATTTGTTTCTTCCAGTGATTTTAAGCTGCATTACGATCAAACGTATGGTAACTGCTATACATTCAACTGGAATACAACTAGACAAGTAACGGCTCATCGGGCTGGTGCCAATTTTGGTAAAACCATTCATTTTGCTTTCTGAATTCAATTCAGTCACCAGTTTCAGTATTGGTGTTAACAACATAAAACTGATTCTGATGCTCTGATCAGCCGCAATTCCTAGCCTGTTGCTCCATCTATATCGCTGACAACTTTTCCAGTTGCTCTGACTAACGCTTTATATCTTGTTTGTCAATTTGCTGGTAACCCTCACATTTATTTCGTTCCTTGAAGGAATTACCGACTCATCGGGAATATTTTGAGAAATACTTCGATTTGTTCGATAAATATAGGGACTACATTCAGCAATACTGTGCTTGGCACGAAAAAAAATTCAGCTGTCATAAGCGGTCAACTTTTAAGAGCCAAAAAAAAATTTTTTTTCTTTTCACTGATTTCATGTGTGTCGGGCACGTGAATGCATTCAATAAAATGACTAATATCGAATCCAACAGTTCTGATAATCTTGGTATAAAGAGTATCGAGATCTAAGATTAGCTCGGATTTTTCTCAGTGATCATAGTAATTTTGCCTAATTTCTTACTTCCTAATTTTGCTAGGTTTACGAGTGCTGCTTTACGCCGATGTATCCGAATATTTGCCAACATCCGAATCAGTGGGCTTTCGTATTACTGTTCACGATCAATGGACTGTACCATTTCCAGATGCATTCGGGTACAATGCACCAACTGGTTTTCTGTCTTCTTTTGGAGTACGCATGGTAATGTTTTCTCTTTTTTTTAAGTGCGGAAATCTCCCTTATCGAGAAACGAGAAACCGAGGGTGCTGCCGTTCGCATCCCTCCTAAGAAACGCAAAAATTAACCTTTAACTGGAAAAACCTTGGGCAAAAACTCAAAACTATAGAAATGCTACATATGTTTTATTTTTAAACTTCGATTAAAAAAAATCAGCGATGCATTAAAAACAAAACAGTTTACGCCGCAATTTTGAAAACTTTCGTCTAAATAGATAATATCTAAAACCTTTTCGCACCATACATCGTAAAAGCCGTAAGTACTAACTGAAGGTATGCAGTTCAGGATTTAAGGGCTTGGCATAGCTGTGTATGACGTGAAGCATTCCGGCAACAACACTAGCATGGGATCATTTCACCGACTGACTGGCAGACTAGGTTAATATAAAATTCTGAACTATCTTTTATCATACAAATATTGGGCGATACTGCATGCAGCGCGTGACGAAAAAACGGTTAATCTGGTCATAAAATAAAAAACAGCACGCTGGTCGCCGTAATGAAAACCGCGGATGTCGCATCAGCGAGTGAAACCCCGAAAAACAGGCTCCCGGATAGCAGACGAAGGCGAGGCGCTTGCAAAGCGCAGATGTGCGAGTCAGGATGGAAAATCCCGAGAGAGCTGCGTTCGGAATGTGGATGAAGCTTAATAACATCTGCAGTTCAATACCAACAACTCCGGGACAGAAGAAAAATAATTGTCTCATGGATAATTAGAAACGAAAATACAGAAAAGTGCTTCCCTCTCAGAAACCAGAAAGTACTTTTTCAGAAAAAATTCAAGCGCATTCCGGCACCTCATGGTCAATGCTTGGAAGATAATGATCGGAACCACAATTTCATCTACCATGGCTTCAATTATTCCGTTGAGGTAATAAACAAATGTTTAAAAAAAGTGCAACATTATTATTTCATTACAACTCAGATGATAATTCAAGAAAAAAAAACCCCCGGGCTGGAACGCACCAGGCGAGCCGGTGCGATCATCAGTTTCCGCACCATTTCGTGCAGTAGCAAGATCGCAAAGAATCACAAGTAGTTAGAATTTGTGACATACTGGTCCTCGAAATTCAGGAAGTTAATTATGCAGCTGTATGGTGTGCCAGTCGTAGGCGTCGGTTTCAGTGACTCGACAAGCGGGAAGCTGATGGTGTGCGATAAACACCGCACCAGAAGAGTTGAATTTGAAATCTTTTAGTCGCATATGAATACGGAACATTCCCGTAGAATTCCAGCTTATCAGCATTCTTCGTCTCCGAGCTAGCAATTTCCCCGCCAAAATTTTCATTCATGTGCATGTGAGACTCCGGCGATGTAAAGGAGTTAAGAATCTTTTGGTCATACATGAGTAGGAAACGTTCTCCTAAAGTCTCAGCTTTCTGGCTTCTCTTGCTTCCGAGTTAGAAAATTTCCCGCCGAAATTTTTGCATGCCCGTACGTGAGACGTAGACGTAAGCGATATCATGTTCCTGCAGTCGCGCTTGGCCAGGGAACACACTGGCGAAGTTTCAGCATCAAAGCTCGCATGGTTGTCAAGTTGAAATACCCGGACAGACGAACACACACAAACAAATACACAAGCAGGGTCGTCGCAACAATTGTTCTTGCCGCCTGTTGCAGCGCTCTAACGCATAAGAATCAGTGTTTCAGGGTTGTCACCGGAGTTGCACACAACGAGAGGTTGTTCGTTTATGCGGTTGTGCAGATCCGACATATCCAACACCGAATGGAAGCATACCGTGCAAAGTAAGCGATCCGGTTGCACGAGAATGCATCAAGAATGCTTCGCAATATCTCAGCCATCTGATTGCCGAGGGAAAACTTGAGCATTGTGTCTGCCATCAACCGTGCTCGTAAGTCACAGTATTTCTCGTACAAATGTGAACAGTTCAGTACTTACACAAAAAATGCATATTAGTAAAATCCAGAGCTCCGCATTGGTAGGCTCGTGATACGACGGGTTTCATCACGCCATACCAATGACAGATGCTTCATAGCTTAGAAAACAAAAAATGGGTGAAAACTACGTAGCACCAAAGTATCATAACCAAAATCTGAAAAATTTCACTGATCGTGTTCGCGACTTATGGTCCTTGTGGTTTTGTTAGCTACGGCCCTTGTGGTTTTTGTTGAATTCAGATGAACATTTAAAGTGATTCGTTGTAATAGAGAAAAAAGTAATAAAAATATCGAGTGCCAGCTACGTCCGTCTACGTCATGCCAGTAACGTACCCGATGCAGCCTGAGCATTTTTCCCTGTGATTTTATCACTATTATTATTGCTGTTACTTTTATTGCTATCATTATTACACAAATTCAGCATTTAACATTTCTAGAGAAGTAAACTACGAAGTAACGTACAGTGCAGCACGATGGCCTTCCGGCACAACTAAAGTTATGGAGTGCGATGCTGTTGATGATCTTTGTATGGAACGATATCGTAAAAATGCGGCAATGATTCAAATTTTCTATGAGGAATTGAATTACGAAACGATGACCGAAACACCTGCCTATACTGTATGTCTACCGTATTCCTCTCAAACCATAACACAAAAATTAAAAAAAAAATGCAAAATGAGCCAAACTTACGTAAATTAAATACATAATTGACACATAAATTAATAAAATTAAACATACGAAAAAATAAAATTAGGTCCCCTAGCGCTTTTGAGAGAGTTTAAATTCTGGCTACTTTTGTTATTACTTTCGCCATTTCACACAAAATTTCGGCCCAATCACCTCATCACTGTTTAAGAGCGACAACGGGGGTGGCCAGGCACGAACTCTGGCAGTTCTAAGCATGTCGGGAAAACACTGTGCTGCTCCCAGTATTTTAATTATAAACACACTAAATACTTGTATTTGCAGTACTATTTCTACATTCGTTTTCTCTCAATTTATTTGATTTTATTTGCCTGTTTATCTAAAATATTTTCGTGTCTCATTTTTCCTCTCTTTTAAAATGCATTAGTTCACTGACATGACAACAAATCTTTCAGATAACAAGCGCATTGGCTGATCTTGGCGGTCTTACAGGCCTCTGGATTGGTGCATCAGTTGTTAGTTTACTGGAAATCGCTGCACTTATTGTATATACTGTACAAGCTTACGTGAGGAAACGCAAGAAATCCACGTAAATTTTTTGAAAACTGATTTCTTTTAAACTACGCTTTTGCAATTGTTGTACAGTTCTTAATACTATTGTGGAGTACTACATACAGGTTCTTCTAGGTTTTGCTCTTTCGGCTTCTAAGTGCTATTTGCATTGTTCACTTCGAAAATATGTTAGATTTTCAGAAATAAAATAAATTTACAAGGAACAAAAAGAGATTGTCCCCAAATGAATTTCCTTCTCCACCTCGTTCCTCTCCGTTCTCGCGGCCTACTTCCTCTCATTTTCCACTAAATACTAAAGTTTTGCTTAATGGTCAGTAAAATTTGCACTGTTGTTTTTTCTTTTTCCCTCTGCGCGATGCAAATGCGGTATTCGAAACAGCAATGGGGTACAAAGAACCATATTTGGCAATGTCACCAAAAAACAAGCCTAATATATATGTAATCGCTAATCAAAATTGCTTCTCCTTGTATTATTCAGAGCGTTCGTCAGATTCATTTCTTTCTCAAAAGCCAAAAACAAACTTAAAGTCGGTCTCTGCTAATACTGTCTGCTTACAAACCCAACGTGTCATTTTAGCTCCACTGGCAGTCAGTCATCTCATCCGAATGTGTATCCACGCTACATCACACGATCTCTATCCTCACTTTCCTCAACATCCAGCAAGCTTGTCGATAGCCTACACAAAACGTCAATTGGATCAAAGCACTCGAAGCATTCATTAATGAGTAAGTTGAACTCAATCCAAATAATCAACAAAATTGTCTATTCCTTGTAACCCCTCGATGTTATTGAGATACGCCCATACGCTGCCATGTACAGAGAAGCCAGGCTTTTCTGATCAAAAGCGCAGAAAATATTATACACATGCAGCAAATACGCAAAAATATTAGAAAAATAAATCTCTCCACACTCGAGAAATAACCCTCCAAGTGTAGCTGCCAAAAATAACCATATGCTGACGAGGCTGCTGATAGTTCTTCTATCCCTAAGGGTTGCTCAGACACAAGCTGATGGTGGATTTAACTTCCTGTCATACTCCAGTACCAATTTACCATCGAAATGAATGAACGAATCATAAAATGACTGTTTCGCTGGTCGTATTTACCTTCGTCCTCTAGCAGCAGAGTAGCATTACTTGTCACTGCACTATGCCCATTAGATTTGTTTTCAGAAATTCTGTATTTAGAATTAAATCCACTGAAGTTCACCTTCACTGCTGGTAATGTGCTTCTAGATGAAGTCCATCATTGAGCCAGGGCTTCCCTTCTAACACTATTCTTTGCATAATTTTCAGGCAGTGGGGCGTGAATGTTCATTTTACGTCTGAGGACCCGTACGCAGTGCCAGATTAAGTAGCCTATTTTTAAACTTCATAGCTTCTGGAGATCCAAATACGCGGTCACAGATTACACACATCCATACACATACACATGCACCTACACACAAATACATACACACATGCACAAAGACAGGCGGACACACACATATACAACATTTCTCTAAATATGCATTTTTGAGTGTCTAGATGCCAAAAAAACGTATTGTATTGATGCTGGCTCTTGTAACTTTCAAAAAGTGTCCATCCTTTACTCTCTTTCTTTGATCGTCTCGCGTGCGAAAAGCAGAAGTCAAGCTTTTGTGAAGAAAACTTCCCTCTTTTCTAGATGAAATACAGCCGGAGCCAATGAAGGAAGAGGAAGCTGAAGAAGACGAAGATGAAGAAGAAAAAGATGAGGAAAAAGACGAAGCAGTATCACTGGTACCTAAGAAATCAATCTATCTTCCGCCCGGTGCCGAACTGCCCTGTGAATGTATCTTTAAAAACGGGAAACTACATGTTAGTTGAATTTCATTACAAATAAATGCAGGTAGATCCGGTTTTTGAACTTCCAGTAACTTCGGCCACAAATAAAACAAGTTTTTTAAAGAAATCTGACTTCGTGGGTAGCAGAGTTTTCAGGGTGTAGCTTTACTTGTCCACTACTTTCCCAGATTTTTTATAAGTGTTGGATGCTGCTCAAGATCCAAATGGCCAATTTCTGGAAAAATTCGCGCATCTCCAGATCCTGTATCGAAATCATGACGACTAGCTCTCAACACATTTCCTCCTCTGCATTGTAGAAGTTCTAGAAGATAATTATGCAGATTGTTAAATAAACAGCTTAGACAACCCAGACACTAAAGAATACACTTTGGATTTTCCTTCGAAAAAATGAAGAAAGCAGAGAAACGAAACTCAAAAACCATTTGTAGACTGACCACTAAGTGATGAAATTCGGTTGTTTGTGTTGATTGCTAATTTCGTAAAGGGATGCGCTTCTTCTCTGGCAAAAAGCTGATGCTTACAACGTACACGACTTAATGGACCGAAGCATTTCTCCTCAGATTTATCCCATTAATCCCATTTAATTTAATCCTATCCTAGATTCCCTATATATCTTATTAACCCTTTTCTTCGTTTCATTCGGCCTCTAATCTACAGACTACCAATATTAATTACTAACCACTCAATCATTTACCCTAATTACCATTTTGATGTTTTACAAAGCGACAGCGTTTGTTTTTTTTTTT
>UYRT01078534.1:6298-18912 GCA_900617915.1 Gongylonema pulchrum
CGTTGGTGCGTGAAATCTTCAATTATTTTCCAATGTTTGAACTATTTTTGCACAGACAAAAGTACAAAGCAGTGAAAATCATTAATAGGCAATCGTTCGATGGGCTGAATTGCACAAAACACATGATGGCGCACCGGCTTGTCTGGTGCACGTTGCTATTTATTATGAAACTGATGTTTAGGTAAAGCTATTCCAGAAAAACCCGTCATGAGGCTTCTTTATTTATGAAATTGATGCTTAGGAAAGTTGTCCCACAAAAACCCATCATTAGGCTTCTTTATTTATGAAATTGATGCTTACGGAAAGTTGTTCTACAAAAAGCCCTATTTATGAAACTGATGCATAGGAAAAGCTGTTCCACAAAAACCCGTCATTAAGCTCCCCTATTCATGAAACTGATGCTTAAGTAAAGCTGAGAGCGAATAAGTTCCATGAAGTGGGCAAAAACAGGGTAGAATGGATACCTGGGGATGAAGTCCGCCTTTGCTCCTGTGAGATTTTGAAGACCAAAAAGCGAAAGTATAACTGTTGTGCACAGTTGCAGGCTGCAAGAAGCAACACTGTGGAAATGTCTACAATTCTTGTGTAATCCAGCTGGATTTATTTGCCCTGAGCTTCACCTAAGCATAAGCTTCAGCAAATCCTGTCGAACTTATTTGTCCTCAGCTCCACTTAAGCATAATTTTCAGTGAATCCTGTCGAACTTATATGCTGTGCTTCACCTAAGCATAAGCTTCATTGATTTTGCTTTTTTTCCTTTTATTCACAAATTCAAGTCTGGTTTAATTTGCTTTTTTTGTAGTGCCATATTGGTTTATTTTCCTCTTTACTGCTATCTGTAGTTCTTGCTTGGAACTCCTGACTAGCATTCTTCTCCTCCTGTAGCCTGTCCCCAGTTCCTGCCTCCAGAGCACCAGGGCATCCACCACCTCCAACCGCCGTCACCGTTTATCTTCCTGAACTCATAACCAGCAACTTCATCCCTCCCCATTGTTTGGCCTCAATCGCGCCCCCTAAGCTGTTTCTAGGCAACTACCAACAAACACCCTCTAACCGCGTCCAATCCTCCCTCCCATCACCCCCTCCCCCTCTCCCGGCCACGCGACTCAACCGCTAAACACTGGGCAGCGCCATCCAGTGCGCCTAGCAAAGTCCCAGCGAGCGACGCCGCGAAATAGTGTTGGCAGAGATGATAGGGCAAGGCGATGGAAGGCCAAAGCACCATAGCTCTCCAGCCGAGCCGAGTTTTTGTAATTGCCGTTTTGTATGAGGTTGGGTTGGGGAGGTAGAGTTTAGCATTTGGTTTCCAACTTTTCCTTCCAATCGAGGCCTTCCCAGTCAACGAGTCCTCGGCTTTTCCTTTGCGAACTCTAAGACATCTCTTTTGAGGCCTGTTTGAGGGCAGAAGAGTAGGTGAAAAGACGTGATAAAAGGTTTTGTGCGCCAAATGCGGACAGAAACAGAGGGCGGGTGGAATTTGAGGTCTAAAATTTAGCTGAAAAGTGTAAAAAAAGAAAAAAGAATGCTATCGATAAAGCGGAGATTTTTGTGGAGCGCTCAGTCAAGTGTAGAGAGTTCGAGATGTTGGGGTGGATAGGTGAAGCAGTCACAAAGTTTTCCACGAATATTAACTTGCGGCGCTGTACAGGCGGTAGGTAGTGTTGCTTTTATGCAGGCCTCTGCTGCTAAGGCAGACATTCCTTTACTCTTTCCGAGGATAAATTGGCATTGGCGCATACCAAAGGTAAAACCCGATATTGGCTTGCCTATAAGGAGCCCTCGAAAGATGGAGTCATTGGGAGTCCTAGCAGCGTGTGCTATTGCCCGATTGTACATCCGCTTCGCGCGGAGTGTGGGAACAGAGTGCTTTTGGCTTTTCACCGCACATATTTCCTGGAATTTACTCGGGGCGGGTAATTTCAGACGTATCTACTTGCAGTTTGCTATTCTCATTACATGCATAATAATTGCACCAGAAAGATTCCGCTGAGAATTTTCAGGTTTGCCCTGCTAGCATCGGCGCGCTAGGCTGTGTGCAGGCAGCAAATCTGAACGGCTGTGGACTTGCGTTTGCAGTTCTCCGATCCTTCATTTTTATAGGCTGCTTCGCCTGGAGTGACGCTAAAGAAGATTTGAGGGGCATTCATTTTAAGTCCGAAAACTTTGCCTCAGGTGAGATTACAACAAATTAAATCGGGACGCTTATCTTCATTATGCGTTTTTGCATATTTATGCAAACGCAAAAACGCAGATTGTGCTTACCCATCGTGTTTGTATGTTTGCTTGTGTGTTTATCTGCCTGGCTGCCTCTTCATATGCATATGTATACATATATATACATATATATACATGTATATATATGTATATACATATGTATGTATGTATGTATGTATGTATGTATGTATGTATGTATGTATGTATGTATATATATACGTATGTTTATATTTTTGTATATATATATATATATATATATATATATGTATGTTTATATTTGTTCAAGTATTTCAACTTCGCATCCAGGCAAGCTTTGGTGCTGCAATTTTTCCAGTATGTTCGAGTGCTGTCATAGGAACGTTGTAGCAAATTTCAAGCAATTCTGAGTCCCACAAACAGGCATGGGAAATTTTTGGTAGAAAAATTTCCAACTCGGAAAGCAGGTAGGCTAGGAAGCTGAAATTTTGGCAAAGCATTCTCTGTCTACGTGCGATCTAAAGATTTCAAATCCAGCCTCTAATTGCACCTGACTCTCACGTACGGACACGCGATATTTTTGGCAAGGAAACTGCTGACTCGGGGACTAGAACAGTTAGTTCATTTGTAATGAACGACCGGTCAACGGGAATTATGCATTTTCCTTTATGCAAAATTTAGAGTGATGAGTGCAGTGTTAAATGTAAAGCAACAGCCATTCATACAGTTAGCTGTCTGACTACGCTAGGTTTAGCGTGAAAACGCATAATTGCACCTACAAGCCTGGTGCATCGCAACCCAGGTAGTATTATCATTCATGTACGCTTGGGTGTCATATACGAACGCGTAGATGAAAATTTGTAGATGTTTTGGTGGGAAAGCAAATTTGGGAAATGGAGCAGGCAGAAATGTGAGATTTCACAGGGACTTTCTTTGGTCTTTCCTGAGCTGCACATTCCTGATTCAGCATCACATGTAAGGGCACGTTAAAATTGACATTTCATAACTGCTAGGAAAATGCCAGTTCAGAAACTAAGCCGACGAGAGCGCTGTAGCTTTAAGAGAACACTTTTTGCCATACGTAGACATGCAGGCTTAAGCTCTGACTTATGCCTGTATCGCACGTTCGGACCGATAAAGATGTATGTAGCGAAAAGCGACCCTCAGACTAGAGAGCTAAAATCTCACAAAGATCTTCCGTGCCAATATGCGTGACCTGAATTTCGCACGCCTAAATCTCGTGTGAGCAAAAGTGAATATTTAGTTTGGAACACTGCTGACACCCTGTTAACTTGGTAAGCAGATTGAGCAGGGAGCATAATTTTTCTGAAGATTTTTGCCGTTCATTTTCCGGCCACTAAGCAAAAAGATGAGCTTCTGCCCAGGTATGAGCCCAGCATGCGGTTACAACAATCTCTCTATAGGATGGAGTCATGCGAAAACGCATGGTCGCATTGCTTGCGAGGAATTCAGTGTTTTAGTAAAAGCTGTACTTCTCGAAGAGCATAGTGAAGGGCACAGATCGCGATTTAATTTATTCGAGCTTAAACTAGATCGAAAGTGATGCAGTCCTCTTCAAAATGAGGTCTTTGTCTCGGTTTAGCCCAACTTGATATTCTCGATCAAACTTTGACTGTTTAATGGATCTCCGTCTTCCTGCTCAAAGACAGTGCGACGTCGGTCTTTAATACTGATCTAAAAAGCGTCACGGTACCATGATTCTCGTGATTCGAGAAACGCAGAAACGAAAATTTCTGTAGGGAAACAAAGTTTTGTCTTTTTTTTTTAATTCGAACTAAATTCAGATTATGTCAAAGTTTGTGGGTTCGAGGAAGCAACAACGTAGCGCGGTAACGCCCATTCATTTCTTGAACTGTATGCAAGGCTTTTCGATAGCCGTCGATCTCAAGGATTATTCGGTTGTTGAAGGTTAGTGGTTCCCGAAAAATGTTGGTTCCACCATCTACACATGTTGCGTAATTTAGGCGCTTGAAACAGGTACGTCGCGGCACAAATGCGGCTGGTTGCCTTAACTTGTTGCATAGGTCAGAAACATTTTCGTGTGTTGGAGGAAGCTTCTGAGGATTTGAAAAGATTTTTCTGTGGGATGCTTATACTTTTAAGCGCTGATTAGTCTGGCTGCGCGCTGCTTTGGAACGGTATGTTCCAAATGAAACATGCGGGAACCCTTACAGAAAATAACGCGCATTTAACTGTAAAATCAAAACCAAAAAAAAAAGCGAGTTACGGTGACAATGGTGTGTTTTCAGGCATACTGATAAACTGTGATAATGATATGAATATGGAAATGGGCAATGTGACGGTGCATCGATGGGGACAGCAAAAGGAGCCAGTTCACTGTGATAACTTTCATATTACTGGGAAGTGCATCCGTTTTGTGCATCTTAGTCGAAACGATGAGTCTGACGAGATGAGTCAACCACACAAAATTTGCGAAAGAGTGCGTAAATGGCGAAGAAAGAGGGAAGAAGGCCGACGTGGAACAGGGAGAAGGAGAGGCACTGCGATGCACCCATCCCAGTGAAACTGAGATTTCTACGCACTTTTTGCATTCATGCAAGTATCGAACTGCGCATTGTTGAAACAGGATTTTTGGGTATTTGTACATGTATGTGCATATATAGAATTCACATACAGATTGCAGGTTTTCATTCCATGATCGGACAAGCCAAAATCAAGTTTGGCCGTGTGATCGTGCGTTTTTGCATGATTCCTTTGCATAGAGAGATCGCTTGTACTACCGGGGTGTGACTGCGGCGTCGCGGTTTGTACATTTAATGCGGCTGTACCCAGGGCTGTTGCTTAGGCAGAAGTTCATCTTACGCTTGGCTGACCTGCACATGAATAGCATACATTTTCGAAATGAATACGGTTTTTACTGCTTCCTGCTCAGTCTGGTTGCTGAGCTAATTGAACGACAACAGCGTATCGAACTAAAAATTCGCTTGCGCACATGTGAAACCTGGGCATGCTTTAAGGTTGAATTTGAGGCGTAGAATATTCTCGTAAAATTTCAGCTTCTTGATTGGTTAGCGGAAACGTTTTTCGTTAAAAATGTCTTTGGTGTAACCGAACACGTGATACAGACGTAAATCAAAGCTGTTTCCATTTCTGCGTGCCCTCGTTTTTAGTGAATTTGAAATCTGTAATCGCAGTAAGGCATGGAACATCCCTGTGAAATTTCAGCTTTCTGTCTTGTCTGATTCTTCACATCGCTTTCTCGCCGAAAAATTTACGCGTTTTCTTTCAGGCATCCGCACGTGAACCCTAAGTGTTGTCACATAATGGTTTGCTGTTTTTTGTTAAAATTGTATAAGCCATCACATCATTATGATACAACGCCTCTGGTCCTTGGTTCAATCTTTGGACACCCTACCCCCTTTAGAGTTACGCAGTCTTTGTGATCTGTGGTCACCGCAGTATAAAAGCACTCCTTCCCGTCTGTGACATTTAGCGTTGCTGTTTCTTCATACAACCCTGTTCTGGGGAGCTTCAATTCCCCAGAGCCTCGCCACTTTTATTCTCCTCTTCTATTGCAGTTTTCTTTGCATAACTATAGATTGCTGTCTATAATTATTGTCGCCAAAAGGCGATAATTTATGTTAATATTACGTATTTTTTGTTGTATATATTAATATTACATTTTTCATGCTGTGTGTATGAGTAATGTAGTGTGTATTTTTTATGTCAAGTGTACTTTATTTAGTTTTTTATGTAAAATACCTTTTTATCTATCTGTTTCATCACCGGCTGTAGTACCGGCGATATTTCCCGAAACCTCGTTTTTTCTCATGATGCTTTTAATTCCTCGTTACATTCCTGACGCCTGATCGCCAGAGGGCCGTAAGGTGTTTCTTGGACCCTACGAAAGCCCCCGTATCTTGTCTCCTGTCCGTTCTTGTTTTTCGTATTCTACTGCTCGACCGGTCCTCAGCTGTCTCTACGTAACGTTGTCTCGTCCATCGGCCTCCTTCACCACAAAGTCTCGACTGCTCCTCGGCTGCCTTCCAACGATTGTATGCTCCTTTCCTGGTCACGTCCAGTCTTGTTCAAGGAATCGTCTGTTCCTCCTTCTGCCCAGCCGGGCAACTTGAATTATTACTGTATTACTACACGTAAATATACTAAATAAATCATCTGTTTTATTCGCCTCTGCACATCTTCCTATCTTGATCACAAGAAAGGCGCCAAATACGCCGCAATTATAAATATATATACATCCTATAACTAGGTGTTTCTGTACTTCACCACACACGCACACACACACACAAGTAGGGCATGCACGCTAGTCTGACGAATACTTGTAAAGGTCGCAGGGACATACGCGAGTGATAATATCAAAATGGGGGGCTTGCACGTGGGATGGGCACATTTCCAAAAGTTCCAGCTCCTCAAAAATATGTAGTTTTAATTATAAAATTATGTAATGTCTTTTTTTCCTTTTTCTAGCCTATAACTCAGGAGTGCCAATTGCATTCCTGTGTGTTTACAATTTTCCTCAATTTTGACCTACCCTCTTTTTCATACCTACACAAGCCATTTCGTTTTCCACTTATCATCTTCCTTCTTTTGGCCCCTACGCTTTTCCTTTATCATCCGCTTGTATTTCCCATTTCCCCAAAATTCCTAAATTCCTCCAAATTATTACATCATCCCATGAGGCGGGCCCCAACTCCCTTTATAAACCTCTTCACCTTTCTTCGAGGCCTTAGTTTTCATGGACCAACGGCGACCTGCCAACCCCGGCACGCCAGCTACGACTCTCGCCGACCGTATCTGCGGACATAACAGGAACTCGGCTCCCCTCGCGAAAGGACTACTCCACCTCGGAACCCCGTTGTCGAAACTCCTACTCAGCAGGCCAGCCTGTTCGTCAGAGCCCAAGCATCACGTCTTGTGTATTATTGCTATTGTCTGCGCTGCAATAAGTAAGACATAAAACTATCATTATCTAATTAGCCCTCCAGTCTATGCACCACCCCACATAGCGATCCACACACGTAAAACAACCCCATCTCATAAAAATTTTTACTCTTCTTTGGTTCTCAAGTTGAAAAATATTCTTGCCGATATGCTTTTTTGCATTTGCACAAGTTTTGTAAACAGTTCCCCGACCTCCTACCCTGTTTTTTTTTTCGCGAAAACAGGGTTGAAGTTGGATCAGTTGTTCACAAAATTTCAACTTTTCAAGTTTCTTGGATTTGATGCTGAAATACATGGATTGACAAACATAATTCGCCTCTGCAGCACAGAAACGGGTAAAAATGTCGTATGCAACTTTGCATGTATTAAAAGCGTATTGTCGTCTTATGTAATATAGCTCGGTGATTAAAACCAGAACTGCAAAAGCTAAGGTGTTGAAATTTTAGGAATGTAGTTCACTGCCATGTAGCCGTACCATAGTGTCTCATCTTTTTGATTTGTAATCTCATTTTCAATTTCTAAACAATTTTATACCCAACAAAGAGGAAGCTGCAAGTAGGAAATTTTGAAACACTGAATCTTCAAATAATATGTGACTAACAGCATAAAATTACATTTAAACTGCGCTGTTTTCCGACTTCTGACGCAGAGCCTAAATTTAAAGCGGTTTTTATGCGTTTTCAACAGGCAGCAAAAGCGCATATTGCAACGACCCTTCAGTGTGTGTGTGTGTGCATTTGTGTATGTGTGCGTGTGTGCGTGTGCGTGTGTGTGTGTTCGTCTGTCCGGGTATTTCAACTCGCCAACCATGCAGGCTTTAAAGCTGAAATTTGGTAGTATGTTCCCCAGCCAAGTGCCACCTCAGGACCGCGGTATCAAATCACACGCACGTCTGGGCCCCATGTACAAGCATGTGAAAGTTATGGCGAGAAAATTGCTAACTCGGAAACGAGAAAAGCTAGGATGCTGGAACTTTAGGGTAATGTTCCCTATTCGTGTATGACAAAAAGATTTCAAATTCAGTTGCCCAGGACTGCCCGGGATTTACGTATGGGCATGTGAAAATTATGGCAAGAAAATTCATAACTCGGAAATGAGATGAGCTAGAAAGTTGAAACTTTGGGGGAATGTCCCCTACTCTCGACCAAAAGATTTCAAACTCAGCTGCTTAGGACCGCCCGGGGCTCACGCACAGCCGTGTGAATTTTTTGGCGCAGAAATTACTAACCCGCGAACGGGAAGAGCTAGAAGGCTGAAACTTAATCGCAATGTCCCCTACTCATGTGCGAGCAAAATCAGGTGTTTAGAAGAATCCGGGCCCACGTGCGGGCACGTGGAAATTTTGGCGCGAAAACTACTAGCCCGGGAACGGGAAGAGCTAGAAAGTTTAAACTTTATGGCAGTGTTCCCTACTCATGTGCGAGCAAAATCAGGTGTTTAGAGGCGCCCGCGCCCATGTATGAGAGCGTGGGGATTTTGGCGCGAAACTTACTAACCCGGGAACGGAAAAAGCTAGGAAGCTGAAACTTCCGGGGAATATTTCCTACTTATGTACAACCAAAATCAGGTGTTTAGAAGCATCCAGGGCGCACGTACGGGTATGTGGAAATTCTGGCGCGTCACTAACCCGGGAACAAAAAAAGCTAGAAAGCTGAAATTTTACGGGAAACTTTCTTACTCATGTGCAACCAAAATCAGTTGTTTAAAGGCGCCCGAGACCCACGTACGCAACACGTGAAAGTTTTGGCGCGGAAATTACTAACCCGGGGACGGGAAAAGCTGGAAAGTTGAAACTTTAAGGCAATGTTCCCTACTCATGTACAAGCAAAATCAGGTGTTTAGAAGCGCCCCGGGCCGGCTCACGGGCACATGGTAATTTTGGTGCGAAAATCATTAACCCGCGAACGGGAAAAGTTAGAAAGCCGAAACTTTAGGGTAATGTTCGCTACACATATGTGACCAAGAGTTTTCAAATTCAGCTCCTTAAAACCGTTCGGTACTCACGTACGGAAACGTAAAAATTCTGATGGGAAAACTGATAACTCGGGGACGGAAAAGCTGAAGGCTTTAATTTCATGTGTGACTAAAACATTTCAAATTTAACTCTTCTAGTGCGGCCTTTTTCGCTGGTCAGCAACTTTCCATTTGTCGGGTCACTGAAAACGACATTTACAACTGACATACCACATAGCTGCACAATTAAATTCTCGAACTTTGAGAGCCAGTATGTCACAGGGTTAACTACTGTGATTCCTCGCGATCTTGCTACGGCACGAAAAGTGCAAAAACGCATCATTGCACCAGGCAAGCCTGGGTTTGAATTCAGAGTGAGACAGAGAGCTAGAATCTTGAAATTATTAAATCTTAGTTCACCGCATGAATCAATGCGAACGATCTGAAAATCAGTTTTCATATTCACTGTTCTCTAACCTATGACTGTTCTGGAACCGAGTGAACTGAGAAAGTGATTTGTCTGAAATTCATCTTTTTTCTGTGTTGTTGGGTAACACAAGTTTTCACGACAAACCCCTCGCCTTGACTCATCATACGCCTGCAGCAGTCTATTGCAAGAAATCGTGTACTATAGCTATAGATTTGACGGGTATGCTTTAAATTTGGCCAGTTCATTTGTCGAGACAGATTAGTGCCAGTGTACAAAGTGATAAGCCTGATTCGATGTATCTAACTTTTGATCACACCAGAGAAGTGCTTTCGGTGCTCGCCACTGGTAGCAGATTACGGTTCCGTATCAAATTATTTCGAGTTCTTTGGCGCAGTTGCATGAGCAGAAGCTGTCGTCTGATATGCAGATTGCGACGCTCACATAGTGCATGCGCCATCTCATTGTTAAAGATCTGACCGTCTGGATGACCTAATCGAATGGGTCCAGCGAAAGCCTTCATGCTCCGCACACGCAGCTGATTTTCTCGAATCTTCACTCTTGTTTCGTAAAGGAGACATAGTTCCTGATAGCACTTTTTGCTAGCTAGTGCGGCATTTCCTCTCATACTGGTATTCTGACACTGTTTCCGCTTCTGTCTGATGCTGCTGTTGTTTGTGTTTGTTTCTCCAGCCAAAGGAAAAATCTGCAGAAAAATTTGCATTTTGTTGCGCGTACGAAAAATTGCTATGCTGAACCTTCAAAGCTTGGAAATCAGACATGGTAGAAAACAAAAAATTAAGAACGACAGCGAAATGTCACTAACGGGAAAAGATTGTGTAGTAAAATCTTTGTATGGAATTCACAGTATGCAGGTACACACACGCATGCACATGAAAAACCCACAGGTGAACAATGTATGTACAGTAATTTTATCTACTTTTTATTTATTGCAGATTTAATTTTATCTTTCCTCTAACTCTTTCTTTTGTCTCCACTCACAGTTTTCTTAAAAATATCATTCCTGCACCTTGCCTATTATTTTTTGCCGTCTTGTGGCAGTGTGTTTTTCTGGATTTTCAAAAGAATTTGGTAGAAAATTCTTGCAAAATTGTGGAATTTGCATTCTGTGCAAAATTATTGTCGTATACATTTTCTTCAATTTGTGAATGAATGCGCACGTTTTTCATGCGTTTTTGCGGCGCGGAATTATCATGCTGCAACAAAGAATGGGAATGCATATTGTGGCGGCCCTACCTATGTGTCTGTTCATTTATTTGCCTGGTATTTCAACTTGGCAACCAAGCGAGCTTCGATGCTGGAGTTTTGCCAATGTTCTCCGGCCCGGTGCAGCCTCAGACAAGTGATATTAGCTTCCTCGCTCACTTACATCTCATCTTCAGACTCGGGGGGAAATTGCTGGCCATTTTCCAAATTCTAGAATCAGTTAAGGTACAAAACAGAAGTTTAAGAATTTAGTTAATCCACTGATAGTTTAAAATATTAGGAGTGTATGATTATGCATTTCAGTACATAAAAGAGATACAACATTAATTTAAAATTTCAAGCTTTATTAAGGAAAAAGAGGGCACTTATGCTCTATATGAATATGCTATGACCTGACTAACTATGGTTAACTTTTGGGCGATTTTCTGAGCAAGAACTTATAAATCTGGCTGGATATGTGGTATTCAGTTTGAGAAAAAAGATGGAGCGATCTGAAAAAAACTTACAGCTACGACACTGGCAGCATAGCAAAGCAGTACCAGCAAAATTTTCATTCTCGAAATTTGCTGAAATCGGTGAATACTGGAGAAACAAAGGTGATGGCTTATTGGCCCTTTCTTTCTCTTTTCCTCCTTCGCTTCTCCCACTGCTCCTCACTTCCCTAACTTCCAATCAACGAACACTTAAAACGTCGGCGTTGGAAGTAAAAAAGTGAGAAATTGATCGGTGCAACCTAAAATTTGTCCGCATCGACTGCAAAAAAAAAAAAATATCAACAATGCAAAAGTCTTTTTAATTGGAAGCAAAACCCTGCTAAAAAGACTTGGGCTTGCTTATAAGGAGAGCACCAGAAAAGAAGTGTTGAAATCTGCTAAATGCCAAAGTTGGTCTGAGAGATGAATCAAATTAGCCGAGAAAAACAGTTTCACCCATCCATGACCACCACTCAACCGATATACACAGAACACAGTTTTCATGCACAGTTCTGCTGACTTTCACATGACTGTGACAGTGAAAAATTCGTCACTGGCAACTGGAGATCGCAGAATCGAATATTTAATCCTCTTGCTACAGCACAATTTTAGTAGCTTGTCATTCAAGCTCCGCTGCTCGATATGTCAGAAAACATTATCAGAAAAAAGCAGCAAAAACATCGGCAGGCAATTCTGAACTAAATCAGTTATCTGAGCTTTTAGTTCTGGAACACTGCTCTGCCAGGCTTTTCCTCGGAAGCTGATGTTGCACTCAACTAGCACAGCAAAAAATGTACAGGTAGTTTGCTGCGCAGTACTTTTCAGCATGAATAATTCGTCTTTTCCGGCAAAATATTTGTGTTCTTCTTTCAGCAGTTCTTTCTTCTGCTTATGGTAAAAACACACTCTGCCGCAGTACAGAAACCCAGGCTGGGACGCACCAGGCTCTCCGGTGCAAACGTGCGTTTTTGCACTAAATTCGCAGATCGCTATTAGCCGGAATGACCCTTACACTGTAGCCTAACACGTGGGTCATATTGGCGTGCTTTGATCCTTTCCGGCATGCAGGAGAAAGAGCGCCAGTTGGGATGAAGATGGTGCATTGTAGGACCGCACGGACGTCCAGGTGCATGATTACCGGTTTTTTACATGAAGTCTGGTCGTTTTTCAGCAAATGCTCACTTTGTGAAAAAATGACAAATGCAAATTTTTTGAAAAAATGCAAATTTTCAGGTCATTAAAAATTGGAAGTATTGCTCGAATGGCCGCTTGTCAAAAAATCCATGTTTATTTACACATACGACTGCGGTTCAGGTCCGTGTTCCGGACTATTTCTGGGTTGAGGAGCTGCTTGAGGCTGTGGTAGCGGGAGGCGCCGGGGGAGAGGGCGGGGGGGGGGG
>UYRT01078542.1:0-13775 GCA_900617915.1 Gongylonema pulchrum
CGGGGTATATCCTCTTAAAATTACAGTCCTCTAGCTTCTCAGATCCCCGAGTTATGAACTTACCCGAAAAAAATTTTGGCAGGCCTGTACGCGGGTACCACGCTTACCCGGAGGCTGGGTTTGACCTCACTAATACCAAGTTGGACGGGGAACATCCCCCTAAGATTTCAGCTTTCTAGCTTCTCAGATCCCCCGAGTTATGGATTTACCCGAAAAAAAAATTTGGCGGGCTCGTGCGCGGGTACCACACTTACCCGAGGGGCTGGCTTGAAGCTCACTAATACCCACTTGAACAAAGAACATCCCCCTAAGATTTCAGTTTTCTAGCTTCTCAGATCCCCGAGTTATGAACTTTCCCGAAAAAAACTTTGGCGGGCCCGTACGCGGATACCATGCGGGTAGTGGCGTCAATTTTGGGGATTGGGGCCCCGAAGCTTCAGCCCTGTAGCTTTTGTAGGTCTTGAGATGAAAACCGTGATAGACGCACACATGGACACACAGACACAGACGCACACACAGACACACACAGACAACCCCTCATCAATATGCGTTTTCTGAATTGCATAGCTGCAAAAAATGAATAATAAGAAAACGTGCATGCAATTTCGAAACAACGAATGACGTAATATTTTCTTTTGTTGAGACAAGTGTGAAAAAATCTGCCGCACCAGCTAGTTCGAAGAAGTAACCAGTCCCACCATATCACTCACACAAATATGGGGCGTACGAATCAGTTTTTTTTCACTCTAGTGCTTCAGTCAAAAGAAACAGGAATATGTGATCAACAAGAGAAAATAAAACTAACTTTATAAACAGGCGTAGCAAGCGGTCACGGGTCACCTGATAAAGTTTAATGTGAACTTCCCTGATTGTAAGTGGTTTTACCTCACTTTCGCTAATTATTCGTTGTTCATCTGCTTCACTCAATTCTTTTCGTTCGGAAGTAACAGAACTGCTAAACTTGTTTCCCTAGTTAAATAAGTAATAAAAAATAGTGGCCCGTACTGAAAATTTGGCGCAACAATGCCTTTTGTCACCTGTTGCAGGAGTTGCAAACTGGTTTTCAGAAATTAGATCTCAAAAAGTCAGCCCAAATTTTTGCCTGAGGTTGTTGTCAGAATGAAGCAAGGACTAGGAATTGATTTTGTGCTTCTCGTCGCAAACAGTCTACCAAGATTTCCTGCTGGCACCTTTCTTGACTCTCGAGTTACAAATTCTTTACATTATAGGGTCGGAGTCACAGAGCAAGCAGACCACAGCATGAACGGTGATTTCACGATTTCACGAAATTGCTTCAGATCATTTCTAAAAGATCAAAAATTTTGGCTCATAGTTTTTCCCGGTTATCGAGCAATAAAATCAGTTCGAACCTAAGCTTGAATTTACAGATTATTGATAACAGCTTTACAGATAGCGAACCCAATTTCAAGCTCATCCTAGACAGAAAAAATCTGCCACAATTTTCAAGTGACAAGTCCCTTAGTTTTCAAATTATAAAATTAGTGTGTGTTTAGATGTGAGACCACAAATTAAGGTAGGAAAAAAGGAATAATTTGTTTTCACGTTTTTGGCTTCGTACGAGACCAAGCGGTATCTTCACAACATTCAGATTTCTAGCTTTCAGTGAGTCTGGAATCAAACTATTTGAAGAGACGCACTCGCATACACATGCCCGCATATGTATGCATATATATATGCATATGTATATGTATGTGTGTATGCATTTTTATGCAGACATCTACTGGGCCCAGACTTTATTTTCACTTTCATAAACTCGAAAATGCACACCTGTCTTTCTCCAAGATTCCCTCAAAAAAAAGAGAATGGCATGTGCCAGATGCAGTTCCTAAAAGTGTGCTTTCTTAAAATTTACTGAAAATGAGGGAAGTCTGCAAGCACGCAATAAAACTTTGCGTGAAAATAACAACTTTTAAAAGCAGCCGAAACACACCTCCTGGACATGCTGGAAAAACGTGCGGGATCATCTCGCCAATCCTTACTGGAAGGAGTGGACTGAGGGGGCCCGGCTTTTTTTTCCCGAACAAAAACAACATCTTCATCAGCAACTGTACCAACGTCACTATCCCCAGAATCGCCGTAATCAAGTTCAGTCATGCGCTCGTCATCCTACAAAAAAAGCCGATCAACTAAATGCATTTGGAGAACAGCAAGAACAGTTATAAAAAATATAGCCCATTTATTTGGAGATGCAGTTCCAGTCTTGGTCTTATTCTTCATTATTTTAATCGCTGTTTCTAAAATGAAATGCGAACGCTAGGCTACCGGTGGGATGAAACGATTCAAAGGCAACCTGCAGAGCTGTGGCATGAATGCAAAATGCAAAAGAATTAAAAGCGACTGCACAAATGCAAAAGAGCAGTGAACTGGCAGCTACTTAATCTGGGTATTTAGCACAGACATTAATAACTTCGCAAAAAATAGAGGTTGGTTCATTAATTTGTTTTGACTTTCAATTAGTTTTCCTGAGTACTCATAATATCAAATCAGTATCACTCTTAGCAGCAGCAGCAGCAGCTGGCAATACAGTGAAAGCCAACAAGCTATGACCGACGCGCAAGATAATACTGCCAATTTAACGGGCATGACGTGCAGCTCTTCTTGCCAACAACTGACGGACGTTGCACATTACTGAGTAGTATTCATGAAAAAGCCCGATTGGCCCTCGAAGAAACGATGCACATCTAGCAGACAGAAGAAGTGGGTACCAACCAGAAGTATGCAGTGCAGAATCGAAGGGCCTAACAAAGCTGGCTCGACGTGTGAAAGCATTCCAGTAACATAATTAACATAGGACATACTCAAACGATTGCCCACCGCTCTCGGTATTCCTCATATTGGTAATTCTGCTGATTTATTTAATCCTAAGCGGTAACGGATCTCCAACCCTCTCCTCTTCGCGCAAAGCCTTTTGCTGAAGCTTAAAAAAATCTCTTCGAACTTTAACTAGGAGGTGATACCAATAAATTTTACCCGTTCAGTAGTTCTGGCAACTGGCCTTTGGTGTCTTTCTAGATATTCTTTACAAACTCGATCATCCACCAATGGGCGGCTAGTATCGGACGCGCACGTAGGCGCAGCCATGACTGAAACGAGACGTGCAAGAGACGGAAGATGCAAAACAAGACAAAACAGCAACGTAAAGTATTCAACTGAAGAGGAAAATGAACAGATCGCTGCAGCACTATCAGTCTGCCTAAAGAGCGCCGCACTAAAAAGTACGATACCCATACCCACCCCTTTTGTAACTCCGGCTCCTTAGCGCACTTCTCGTCCAAAAACGGTGACGCTAAACTCGATTTTTTATAAGAAATGACGTTTTGGTCCTTTTAACCAGATTTCTCGTCTCACAAGTCCAATTTTTGTATCGCTGATCAGTTTCTCACAATTATCCCTTCCCATTCATCAAATGCCCGCCTAAAGGAGCGAGCCAAGATCTGACAGTCCTCGGGCATTTCACCACTAACTGGAAACATACCCGGTTCAGCACCATATTCAATCGGAGCAACTCCATGTCGACTTCTCGTACTCGCTAATGGCATGCCCTCCAAAAAAGCCTGAAACAAAACCTAAAAATAAGAAAACCCTGTAATGCAGTAGTTTAGTTCACCGCTAACTAGATTATTCAAGTGCAGCTCTCTTCGACGCTAGTGAGATGTGATAACAGCACACCTTCCTTCTCCAGAATGTTTGCCTGTAGATGCGCAAACCCTCTCAAGACGGGAGACGTAAAGAAGTGAATAAGAATATAGCTGGCAAGAGCTCAATTGCGCGGAAAACGATAAACTCATGAAAGGACACTCGACTAGGGCCAGTCTTGCCTTGAAAATAAGAAATGTGAAGGAGTTGGATCAAGGCCAAAAGTCCCAAAAACTTTTTCTCCAGCAGCTGAGTACTATAAAGAATGAGAAAATAAAACAAAGAATAAAGATTTTAGAATTTTATCAAAATTTTTTCATAGAACATTCAGGAAGAATGTTTTTTTTTTTCGACACAAGTCAATAAACAACATAAAAGCCATTTCGGAGATATTTCACCGACAACTTAAGATTAAGATTCTCAAATTAGGTAAGCCTAAAAAAAATAGCAGAGCGCATCAGGGTGACCGCTCCGATCAAGCATTTTGTGCAGTCTCATCCAACGAATATTTGCCTGCTAAGGATTTCCACTGTTTTATACGTTGTTCTGTGCAAAAACAGTCGATATGCTGCTTTGTTTCTAAACTGCGAAATTTCCCATTAAAAATTTCAACACTGAATTTGAAAACTCAGACGGTGAACACTATTCCAAAATTCCAATCTCCTAGTTCTTTGGCTTCCGAGTAACTTTTACGTCAAAACTTTCATGTGGTCATACGTGAGACCTCGCCATAATTGGGACCTAATTTTGAGTTCGTTAGGCCCCTGCACAAGCAGAAAACATCCTCCCAAATTTTTTAGCCTCCTAGCTCCTCACTCTCTTGAGACAACTTTTCCAGCGAAAACTTTCATCAGGCTGTAAGTAAAACCCAGGATTATGTATTTTGTGCTGCTGTTACAGAGCGCAAAATGCATGGAAACTGGAAAAAAGGCGCTCCCTGCGCGTCAATCATAAACAGAAACAGGGAAAAGTTGGTCCCCAACGTCAGTGAACTTTATTTTCTGGTCCATAAAAGACGGTGGTTGGTTTTCATCTTCCTAAAAAATCTATAGAAACAATTCAGTAAATCTGAACGCGTTTCAAGTTATCATCCGGATGTCACTCCTGTTCTCTTTCCCACCAGCTTTTGTCTTTATCTCATCTCAGTTGACCCAGCGCTGCGATACTCTAATATTCATCAGCTTTATAAACACCCTATTCTCTAAAAACAACCTATTCTTCTCGGCATCTTATTCTTTACGATTCTACTCCATCCTGTCCAGCAAATTTGATTGAGTCAGTCGGCTATAGCATATTCAGGCATCCTAACTGTTATTCTTGGGTTATAAATAAATGACTATTATACTGCTCTTTCATGATTTGGCTTCCGGAGATCCAGCACAACAACAGACGTTTACGAGTAATATACGCACATATTATAGGAGGATCCCGATGGGCCTTCCGCTCCCTCTTCCCCCTCTCCTCCCAGCGGCACAGGCACCAGTGGTGCAAAGCCTAGGTCTGAAGCTAAAACTAAAGAAAACTCTCTTCCCCCCTTCCCGTTGCCCCCCCCCCCCTCTCCAAGAGTCAGCTCTCAACCGTCTCTGATACACATACGTACTGCTCTCGCGAGATTTCTCCAATACGCATCAGATATCTTTACTTCGGTTAATATGCCTCCCCCTCCCTCCGCCTCCACCATACTGGCGCCATGTCGAATCTATGTCCAAAGCGAGCAATCAGAGCGAGGATGTGTCAAAGCCCTACTCTTATGTGACAGTAAAAAAACTGTGGTTCTTACGTTGTTAAAATATGACATACAGTACCAAAAAACGTTGTGAATAAATGTGATTATTTTATAGATCAGTTTTACGCTTATTTTTATGTCCTATGCTTTTCTGCTTGGGAAGTTTCATTCGCTGTTTCCTCTATAGTTATTCTATGAAAATGTTTGGAAAGTTAGCACATTCGAGCAGTTTTCCTACACCAGCCGAAAATGAACTTCCAACATTAACAATGCAACTGGTAACGAACGCTCAGTGCTGTAATAGTTCAAGAATTTTTGCAAACACTCATCGACTTAAATATGCCAGACTTCACTTCCTTGGATTGGATCTCTCTATCACATACAAGCGCCATCTTTTCTCGAAAGACGACTGAATAAAAATATGGCATACGTTGAAATCCGTTCTATATTAGAAACCGAAAAGAATTGCAGTGCGCTTCACACACTTACATGTTCATGCCTTCTTTTCCTTTCAGGCGAGATTTCATCTGTTGGACTTCTTGCTCTTACTTTTGCTGCTTCCAGCAAAGCTCTTAGCTTACCCTAAAAAATTTTAAGTGTTAGAGACAAGAAAGGTGAACTACACAACGGTTCGATAGCAAAATTTGAGCTTAACAATGAGTTGCGTTTGTTGCGATGCTGAGAGTACAAGGAAGATAACAACTGCAGAAACACAAACACATAAGCAATAAAAGCAACTTATCTATACTAAAAAAGTTTATACAGGCAATTCACTAAATCTGAACCCGTTTCAAATTACCATCAGGGCGTCAATTCAGCTCTCATCCCCACCAATCCTTCAGCTCTGCCAAATGTAACAAATCTGAAACCCAACTGTTCACCGTTCCAGTTGCTAAAGCATTCACTAATAAACTAATAAATGATACGTAATCCGGGATCGAGATCACCGGCATAGCTGTATCCTCCGTATGCAAGCACCGCAGTAAGACCAGTAACGGTAGGACGTGCCTTTCGAGTGGAATTAGTATTCCTGCTTGCCGTTAGCAAAATAAATCCAGTCAGATTAATTGAAGTAAGCGAGTTTAAAAAAAAAAAAACTTACTTTAGACCAGGCTTCAAACGGAGACTCCATCGCTTCCATGACTTCTTGACGGTATTCACGATCAACTTGTATGGAGCGGAGTTCTGATAGCGTCAACGGCTTGCAGCTAGGACAGTGTACCGGGTATGGGTCGCTCACAATCTCGTTGCCCACCATTTTTATAACCGGCGCTCGGATGGAAGACTGATCTTTTTTGGCGCTAATTGACCGATCACATCGAGAACAGCGATAGTAATTGTAGTTGTAGCGAAAGGAGGAACGACGATACAGCCTGATACAATCTCGGCCGGGCTCCTTGATCGCTATGTTGGTGAGCTTGCCGCGGGCGTTGCGCATAAATTCATATATACCAGGCCCAAACCTGTAACAGAGCAGTACACTGCGACACCAGTAGCTGGCATTTCGCTCTTAATAGCTGGACGATGGCCTGATAAGTGAGCGCAACAAACATTCAGTCATAACCCGCTCTGTATCGATTCGGCGCATGAAATGCACCAGAATTTCATTAAACACAACTTGTTCCAACCTGACATTGCAATAGCAAATCAAGGAACTGTGGGTTTTCGACTGATTTCGAACTATCCACGCAGTTTTATGCTTTCAGTTAAAACCCTTCGGATTCCCAGCATAACTCTGTCAGAATTCATAAAACTACACCGAATTTGACGTTGCAGTTACAGGGCAAAATTTGGTCTCAGTCCGAAGCCTCATTCACCGGAATATTCTTTCAAAGACATACTCTTTTGATGCAAGTGGATGTAATTTCAGCCATTCTTCACGCCTCGTTTTCCGTGTGCTTTTGGCCGATTTCGTTTGTGTTTTAGGCGTGCTAGTGGAGGCGCAACTTTCCACTGATGCATTAGAGACTTCACGGTCCTGTAACTCTGAAATCACTGCTGCTGCTGCTGCTGCTTCACTAACTGATAATTCGCCATTGTTCAATTCCCTCATAACTTCGTCAGTATCGGGCCTTTTCCAACCCACACTGCAATAAACTGTAAATGCAAGCAGGCATTTTCGCTTTTTTTTCAAATATTAAGTTTTTTTTTTCAAATATTAAGCTAAATTTTTTTTTTTTCAAATATTAAGCTAAATAATTAACTAAATCGGCACAGAACAAATCGGCAAATAAAGCACTTTACAAAATGATATCAAAAGTTGATGGGATTTTTGGAGATACAAAAATGTGGTAAATCGATAAGGCTGAAATGTGACCCATGCACTTTATAAAAACAAAACTTAAAAAACAGCCGAAAGTGTCCCCCCCCCCCTTCCCCGCTCCCTTCCAAATAATGGCATAGCTACTCGGTTCAAAGTAGTATCCCGTCCTTCCCTTATTTGAATGAGGCGCTTTTTAGTCCCTCGGCGATATATCAAAGGTAAATTAAAAGTTGAACAGTCTGTAACTGCTCGGTTTTCATCATGCCTGAATAATTACGATATCATTTTAGCCAAATTTTACGCATATAGCAAAATCCTGCGCTTCTTTTAATAGTTTTTTTTTTTTAGCACTTTGCTTCTGCCTCTACGAAGAAACACCATAATTAAATCGAGTACTATTACTCAATTTGCTAAAAGCATTTACCAAATCCTGAAACTCACTTCCGTGATTCCACTTGATCCGAAGATTCTCGCTTCTCTTCCAGCAATGCCTTGTGCGCAGACAATTCGGAAAAACGCTGCTGCTCCGGAATATTTTCCGAGCGCACACGAAAACTGCCATCCCGCTGCTGCATACGTAAATCGCCCTGGTCCTGATGCCCCTGTCTCGAATCCACTCCCACCGTGCCTCCACTCTCGTCCGAAACACCACCTTTCAAATTTTTCGCCAGATTCTTTTGCCGGCTAGCCATGGCACGGATCTCCATTTCCACTGAGCCCTCGTCCTCGTCAATGATCACAAAATTATCCACGTCCATTAGCGCAGCCCCTCCACTGCTATGGCAAGCAAAATTCGGTTAATGAAAGCCTGCTGCTTCAGCAAAAACGCATAAAAATCGAGCACAACAAACAATGCGGCAGTGGAGCTCCAAACAAACGGTGCGCGCCCATAGTGCTGCGTGCCGCATGTAAGGAGCCACAGTGCAGCAAGGCCTGGCAGCACTGATACCCACTGACACTACGCAATTCCTGGCCACTCGTGATTGCCGGTAGCCTGCGGAGGCGCAGCATTATGAAAAAAGGCATCCCGCAGCCAGAATTTCCCGACCGAAGCCTCAAACTAACACGACCGCCCTTAAGTAGTGCAAGGAGTCAATTTCTGCGCAAAATCACACGAGTCACAGAGTGTGTCGTAAATGTACTCTCTCTCTCTCTCGCGGCATGTCCTCAGATGCTTCTTGTTCAACAATACCACCGAAGCTACCGGCACTGAACTCCCCGTACTTATCAAAAATGTATATGTCCCTGGCCACCACAGAACCTCTTTCGGAATCTATGAGACCCCACGCATACAAGACACAAATAAGAGCAATCACTAAACCTCGGCTCGACTCGGCCACCATTAAGACACACCTCAGTTTGCCCGAAAACGCTATTTCGCGATGTCGCTTGCCAGTGCTGCTTGGCGATTTGCCAGCAGATCGTGCAGTTGGGGAAGGGGGACGGGGAAGTGGTGGGTGGAAGCGTTGAGTGCGGCTGGGAGGTGGTTGCTGGATACCCAGATGCACCTCCAGGAGCACGGACTGCGGATAGGATGCAAGAAGGAACAAGGGGGTTACTCAGGAGTTCGAGACGAATAATGCTGAGAACGGCTGGGGGTGATGGATGCCCAGATGCCACTCTGGAAGCAGGATTTGGAGACAGAATAGAATCGAGGATATAAATCAGGAGTCGAAGCAAGAACTGGAGACAGCAGTAAAGAGAGACAATGCAGCAGTAAAAAAGAAAGCAAATTAAAAAAAAAAATCTGAACTTAAAAAAAAGAAAAGCGCGATTGAAGAATCGGAACCTAAGAATAAAAGCTAAAGAAAGCAAAGGAAAATAAAAACTAAGCTTATGCGAGTGGAAATTGTCTTACATAAACCCGTCCGCAGTAGTGATCTTCTCTATTTGTGAAGTTGATGCTTGGGTAAAGCAGAGAACTCTCAGCTGTATTTTCTCGGCTTTATCTTATTCGCTCCCAACTTTACCTAAGCATCAGCTTCATAAATAAGGAAGTCCCCTAATGACAACGGGTTTTTGTAAGACAATTTCCACCCGCATAGACTCAGTTTTTTCTTTCCGCTTTTATTTTTTTGCTTTCACTAATACGTTCATAATTTTTTTCTTTTTTGAATTTTCATTTATTCGTGCGTCAAAATTTGCTTTGATTTATTTTCTGTAGTGCTTTGTTCCCTCTTCCTCTTTACTGTTGTCTCCAGTTCTTGCCTCGAGTCACTGATCTGAATCCTCGTTCCCCTTCTTTACTCTGTCCCCAAACTTTGCCCACAAAGCAACATCTGAGCTCCTCCTCATCCCTACTATAAAGAGCACTGCGGAAGTAACAAATATTTCAGCCCTTCCCCTACCCCGGGCATCCGCGGCAAAAACCAGGAGCACATTTTCTCCCCTTTCCCACTCATCACCCCCTTCCTCTCTTCCTTACGTGCCCAGCCAACCGTCAGTCATCCAATCCCCATCCCCCGCCTCATCTGCGGCATCCGATGTCTTTTGCATCACAGTAAGTTGGCTAAAAAATAGGAAACTGAGTAATAGGATAGAGAAGGGGGACAAGGGCGCTAGACAGGAGTTCGAGGCAGGAAATGGTGACTATATTCAGGGGGTGGAGAGTGATGGATGCTCAAATGCAGCTCTGGAGGTAAGGACTGAGGGCAGGATGGAGAAGGAAACAAGGCTACTAATCAGGAGTTCGAAGCAAGAATTGGGAACAGCAGCAAAGAAAAAAGACAACATAGCACAATAAAAAACAAATTACAGCAAACCTGAGCTTATCAATAAAAACGAAAAAAAAAAAGCAAAAACAAAGAATCGAAACCTATAAATAAACAAAAAAAAAAAAGGAAAAGCAGAAAAAACTAAGCTTATGGAGTGGGAATTATCTTACAAAAACTTGCCGTTAGCAAGCAGCTTCCCTATTTATGAATCTAATGCCCAGGCGAAGCCAAAAGTGAAGAGCCCGGATCAGTTTTACGCAAAAATTACATACTGTTTCAATGTGTGGTCTTCAGCGGCCTGTAACTGTGCACAGCACTTACAGTTCCGTTTTTATGCGTTTTGTGCTGTGTAACAGCCAGTACAAAACGCATATTGTCACGGGGTTATCTGTGTGTGTGTCCGCAACTTTCAACACGGAAACCACAAAAGATAAGAAGCTGAAAATTTAGGGGGACATCCTCCACCTACGCGCGACCCTGCAAATTTAAATTCAGCCTCCCCGTACCCGCGGATAACACGTACGGCCCCGTAAAAGTTTGGGCGGGTAAAATTACTATCACATGAACCACGAATGCTAGAAGGGCGGAAATTTTGTGGGCATGCCCCCTTCCCCCCTCCACCCACGTGCTTAAATCCAGCTTTCCCCTGCCTGCAGGTAACATGTACGGCCCCGCGAAAATTTTTGACGGGTGGATTATTATCTCGGGAATCACTGAATATACAAAGCTGAAATTTTAATGTAATAACCCCCTGCCCACGCTCGACCTTGCCCATTCAAATTCAGCTTTCCCGCGCTCTCGGTATCACCTACGCCCCGTGAAATTTTTGGCGATAAATTATTATCTTGGGAACCACGGAATTCAGGAAGCTGAAATTTTATGGGTGTGTTCCTTGCCCACGCGTAACCAAGAAAATTTAAATTTAGCCTTTTCGTGCCCGCAGGTAACATATACGGCCCCGTGAAACCTTTGGCAGGTAAAAGGTCCCGTGAAACCTTTGGCAGCTATTTATTTTTTTTTTGCCTCCAAAACCTCACAGAACCAAAGGCAAACCCCATCCCCATGCGTCCAGTTTACCCTCCTTTTTGCCCTGTTCATATCCTACAGTAGGACTTATTCGTCCTCGGCTTTACCTAAGCATTCAACCCAGACACCCAACCTCACCCCCTGCCTCGAACTCCCCTCCCCCGATCCCATTCGCACCATGGCAAGGAGTCGCCTGCCATCGCCTGGAAAAATCTTTCACAAATCGCATATGACGTCGCCGAACCGAGTTTTAGTAATTGTCCAAGCGAGTTCGCCTTTGCCTTGGCCAAGACTTTCTGCTTCCTTGATACACACAACTGTTGGACACCCAAAAGCACGCCAATCGCAATTTCTAAAACTCGTTGGGCCAGTGCGACGATTGGAAGTCCATTTGCTATAGCTAGGGGACGGTTGTGATTGACCTAGGAGAGGACGAGAAGGAGGGGTGAGGGTGGGCTCCGGAGTGGTAATTTAGATCTCGGGGTTCGCCACTAGGCCTTGGCTGAAGGCTGGAACACAATATTTGTATATACCAAGCAAACTTCTGCTGAAATGATTCCTAGGGATCCTAAGAAATAGCTTAATTTGTCGTTTCTCGCAATGAGTTGTACGAAAAAAGAGTAAATGAAACCGAAGCACGCGGGCTGCGGATACTCGTGTGGCTGTACATCTCAGCTTTGCGTACCAACCAAAACGGCACACAACGAGCAACAAAATTTTTATTTGAAACAAGCAGATATACAAGAAATGTACGGTGAGGAACGATTTCAGTGTGCCCGCAGCCTTATTTGCATCATTTTTCACAAATTCCGGTGATCCCTGTGCCAACAGAAACCGCCGATCACTTTCACATCTCCGTCGCCTACACCAAACCTAGCTGTTGTACGACAGATCATCCTTTCAGACAACAAATAAAAATTCAAGCATGAAATTTCCGCAGCACGACAAAGGCATCCAACAACAAGTACTTTTCCTGCGCCACCTCACCCTGGTATTTATCGTGACTCCCCATTACGCAAACAACAGCTATGCTGAAAAAAAAATACAATTTTCCGTCCACTCTGAACAGGGCACAAATACATCACAACATAGTGTGTCTGGCTAACTATGAAGAGACGTAGGTCGTCAAAATTTCTTATCTTTTCAAAAATTAGAGATTGCTCCCGCTAGGAGAAATTTCGGAAACGAATAAAATCCAGGTATGTGCCAGAGTTCCCGGCGTGACAGCGCATTTTTGCGCTAATCCTGTAGTACCCACATTGTACCAACAGTTGAACATGTCCAGTTACGCCATGTTTTAACAACTACTGAAGCTCGGCCCAGCCGGGATAAGAGAGAGGTTACGATAATGGGGGCGAGGGGAGAGAGAAGAAGAAGGGAGAGGAGGGAAGGGGAGGGGAAAACGGCGGAATGGAATGCCGACGAAGAGTGGAATTTAGATCTCGAGGGTCATAACAAAGAGATAGAGGGTGGAGGGAGGCGAGGGTGGGACAAGGGGAGAGGGGAGTGGATGGAAACACGATTACTGAGTGAAAAGAAGCTGAGACCTTGCTTGAAGGCAAGAATCGCAAACAAGGACGAGATTTTAGAGACCGCGCAAGATTATATGAAATTGCAGTGCTTAACAAGAAACTTGATGCTGAAAGTAAGCTAGCATACTTGTGCGCAACGCCAAAAATGTCGCCTAGACAGAAAACCCGGTGGTTGCGCACGACTACGAATTCAGCAGCTTACACACAGATCCACAAACAGATGCGACTGCGCGGATGAACTTATTCCAAGTTTAAATAATTGGCCAACACACCGGCTGTCGGTGCGAAGATACGTTTTTTGCATAGTTCTCTGCAGTTTTTGTCGTTATGGGCATCGGCTTTTCCGGCAAATGCTTTTAGCTAAACAAATTAAGACTAGCCGCCAGGACTGTCAGAAAACATCCTCTTAAAATCTTAGCTATCTAGCTTCCCTGTCTCCCGAGTAGCAGCTTACCCGAAAAAAACTTTCACGATTCCGTAAGAGGGTACCACGCACACCCAGTGTCTGAGTCTGACCTCACTAATACCTACTTGGACGGGGAACAAGTTCTCAAAATTCCATTCTTCTAGTTTTTAGGCGTTTTTTGCAGTTATGCAATGCAGAAAAGGCATATTGACGAGGGGTTGTCTGTGTGTGTGTCTGTGTGTCCGTGTGTGCGTCTGTCGCGGTTTTTCATCTCAAGACCTACAAAAACTACAGGGCTGAAACTTTGGAAACTTAATCTACATGCACGTACGGGCCCCAATCCCCAAAATGGGCGCCATTACCCGCGTGATACCCACGTACGAGTCCGCCAAAGTTTTTTTCGGGTAAGTTCATAACTCGGGGATCTGAGAAGCTAAAAAGCTGAAATCTT
>UYRT01078543.1:4222-14786 GCA_900617915.1 Gongylonema pulchrum
AACCGTGCCTTCCTTTATCCTTTTTTTTTTTTTTTTTTGAGGGGTTCTATGCGTATAAGAAAAGAAGAGAATTTCTCGTCGCCTTAAAACCAGATTTTTATGCCTGCAAGAATTGCGATTTTGAAGCTAAGATGTACTAACTTCTTCCTAAAGATGAACGCAAGCAGTCTTTTCCTCTTTCCTTTTCCTTCCCCTCTTCACCCCACTCTCACTCCTTTTAATCCCACAATTATATCGTTTCCCCTTCTGTTTCTTCCCATCGTCTGCTTTCGTTTCCTTTCCCGTATAGCACTGAGGCCGTCATACTGACGAGGTTTTGTTGCGGTGTTGAGTTAAGACATATTGAGACATATTGAGTTAAGACATATTGAGTTAAGACACCGAAACGTCTTATCTCGCTCTTACTTCTTTTCTCATACTGTTCTTTCGTGCTGTATTCTATCACTCTTTCACCATTTAGGCTTGCAGGATTAAAAGTTGGCTTATCACATTAACTGCTTACTGCGAATTATATTTACCAAATCTACTAAGTACGGGCACAGTTTTCTCGGAAGCCGTGGGTACCATTAGCATATTCATTTTATGACTGTTTAATTGATTTCATTGATTCTGAGGCCACTCGACTTCAGTTTAATTCCGTGATTTTTTAGGAGGATGAGGAAGATGTACTGGAAGAGGCAGATACAGCAATGATGGATGCCGAGGAAACCAGAATGCTGAACTCGCTAACGTGGAGGCCATTTGACGAAGATGTGCTTTTGTACGCGTTGGTTGTAGTAGCTCCCTATCAGACGATGCACAATTTCAAGTATAAAGTGAAGCTAACTCCAGGAACCGGCAAACGTGGAAAGGCTGCGAAAAGCGCTATTGCTTTGTTCCAGGTTTGTTCTTTACAAGCATTCTTTCAGTTATGCCCAGCCTCTTTGCCATCTTTCCAATCTGTGTACTTTTCCCGACCCTCGTCGCCAGTGCCAGATTTTGCCACCATAACTGAGCATGCATTTTGGAGCACTCGATTTCAGTACGGTGCAGTTAGACGAGCCCTTCCTACACTGAACTATTTGTGCGATAGATGAATTTGAAATCTTTAGCTCGTATATGCACAGAAATCTTTAGCTTGAAATCTTTAGCTCGTATCAGTTTTCAGTCTTGTCAGGTTTACGTAATCGTTTTCCGCCAAAAAAATTTGCATATTTTTTCTGTGGCTCCGTACGTGAGTTCTAGGGATGTATGAGCGAAGATTTTAAAACGGAAGGGTGATACAATGAGATGAGAATATGTCCACAAATTTCAGCTCTCCAGCTTTCCTGTCACTAATTTGAAAGTGAGTAACAAAGTTCACTCGCTTCTGAACACACACACGCACACGGATGATCTGTCGGCAATATGCGTGTTTGCTCACTGTAGCAGCGCTGTACAGCAAATACCCATAAAAAGACAGCTCAGTTTGCGTTTTTTCAAAAAATATTCAAATTTTCGCTTTCCAAACCGGTGTACTTAATTTTCTTTCATTTTCAGCGTGATAAATCGGCGACTGCTCATGAATTGAGTTTGCTGAAAGTGCTTGCAAGTAATGACCAAATTGCGAGGAACATTCCTGGGAAAGTGCGAATCTCTGCGCCACAGCTGAATAAGAAATAACACTTTTTTGTCAATACGTCTTAAAAAGACAATTATATCCTTCCTTTCTCACAATAAATATTTACATACTGCGTTTTTTTGTATGATTTTTTTTGATGCAGCAAATCTGCACACAAACTCGTACATTTTTTTTTCGATCTTAAATTGATTCTCTGAAATATGCTCTGAAGCCAAAATCATTTTGATTCTGATCTCGAGTGCCTCAGCCACATGTGCAACTTAAATACATATTTGAGAAAGTGATGGTGGACTGGGAGGCTTTTCAACTAAAGCAAAACTCCCTTGAGGTCTGTTGGATGCATCGATCCTTTACTGAGCCTCTTTTCTACTAGTTTTTCAAAATCTTCCTCTTTCCTTTTCCCTTCCTTCATCCCACTCTTACTCCATCTAATACGGCTATCAGACTATTGTTCCTTCTGCTTATTTTTGTCGCCTTCCTCCTTTAGTTTTCCATTAAGCATTGCGGCCGCCATACTGATGAGGTTCTTGCCGTGGTGTTGAGTTAAAGGGTATGTAACTTAATGGGCCGAAACGTCTTTTCTCACTCTTATCTCCTCTCGCTTTGTATTCTGTCGCGCCTTCGCCATTTGAGCTTTCAGAGTCAGCCTGGTTGATACAATCTGCTTATTTAGTTTTTGTGTGGTCGAATTCAGCCAGTGAATCCCGCTTCAACAAAAACCGAGATTGATGAAGTCGTCGACTGGACCAACACATCCTGGATGATGGCATCGGAAAGTACGTGCTCTGGTTGATTTTCTTTAATCGTCCGTTTATCGATAATATGATTTGACGGTTCCTTACGGACAACACCATCTGTGTGCTCTTGTCGAAGTGATGAAAATTTTGCATTGATGAAGATTTCGAATTTTTCCTCATCTAATCTCGAATATTTCGCTAATGCTCAGGTTAAACCCCACTTTAATTTCAAATTTACAGAACTTTGGCTTCACTTTTCTTTTTTTTTTTTAAATTTCAGGCCGTCAGTGAAACGGGTATATGGATTCGGGTCTTTCCTAGTGCCACTGGTGAAGGCTAGTTGAGATTTCAACATATATAATGAAAGCCTTGGGACGTTACTTATTACTAGCGCTTTTGCTTCTCATCCTGGTCCCCGTGATCGTTCGACGCTTCTACTATGCAAAGCGAAAATTAAAATTCGAAAATTCTCCCTCCTATATTACCAAGAAGGAACTGTTGGACCGAAAGCCACATCCTGGATACCATTGGCCAACAAGGTTCTATCTTAATTTCACGAATTTTTTGCATTTTTTAATCAAACTTTTTGAATGCTTACGCTTGGAGCAGCTATAATTTGTAGTCTGATTCTGCAGCCATTCAGCTAGATAAATGCCTGTAAGCATACGAACAACTGTAATTGGTCAACGTATCAGAACCTCAACGTTGGTAAGTCCGGGGAACCGTTGTGAACAGAAATCCGTGTGATTGGCATTGTCTGTGCGAGTATTTATCAAATTTGACCAAATATTTTTATTATATGTTATCAAATTTTTATCATATATTATCAAATCAAAAATTTATCAAACAAATTGTATCAAATAAAAAATTTTATCGAATATTTTTTTATTTTTTTATACTTATACAGATTTTATACAAAAAAATTTATACTTACATCTAGTTTTATAGAATTTTCCAAAGTTGGCAGTAGTGAAGCATCAGGCAGTAGTGAGAAAAACACGAAATCTTCAGGATTTCGGAATGTACGATGTCACAGTGTTTCGATTTGTCGCGTTGCTTAGGACAGCACGAATTCCGTGTTTATGTTTATCCATCCGATAACGAATCAGCAATGTCTGTCGTTTATAGCAATATACTAAAAGTAAGTTACAGTTGCGCCTATTTTTAAAAGTCTTGTCAGTTAACTTAAACATCTAAATCGGGATGGCAGTGATATCCTGCACGCTGCTTATCTGATGAAAAGTCTGGTTGCTTACGTGGTCACAATGAGACACTTCAAAAATTTTCCGCTCTCTGCTGCCTCCGATACAACTATATATTTTAAATATTCTATTTTATTCTGCTACATCCGTTTATCCAACTCTTTCTTTTTTTGTTTTCATTACCGTTTTTTACACTTTTTTACACTTAAACTTGATTATTTGAGTGACTTTTTTTACGGAAAATTTGTTACATGAAGTAAATCAGCGTGTTACAGGTTATTCGAGAAAGCTGGTACTATACCAGCGATCCTCAAAAAGCATGCTTGTTCGTCTTGAGCATCGATACCGTTGATCGCGACCGGCGCAGGCAACTCATTTTTTTATTTTACTTTTTTTGTTGCAAGTTTAGCGCAAAAACGCATGTTCGCACAGGCGAGCTCGGTGCGTGGGTTTTCTTGAAAAGTGTCCACAAAAATTTAGAATGTCTTCTTGTAAATGAAAAACCAGCATTTAATAATTAGCGATCGTGTTGAGTTCCTTACTTTCTAGTGAGAATTACGTGAAATACGTGAATGAATTGATTGCGAGCTTGCCAAGTGAAATTTGGAATTCTGGCCGGAACCATATCATTTACAACCTTTATCATGGCACATATCCAAACTACTCAGATCACGATCTTGGTTTCAACACTGGCTACGCGATTATTGCTCGCGCCAGCGCAAATGCTCAGGTTTGCAAAAAAAAAAGAGTTATAAAAAAATGATAACAAAAAGAGATATTTTAAGTTTTTAGCAAAATAGAAGGAATGTTAAATGAACGCGGTGAAAATTATTATCATGTGAGCGATTACATGAATTTATATGGATGTGTGTTAAGCTCGGAATTTTCTCGTGTTCTGATTTTTAATTCGTACTTTTGGCGCAAATGATGTAGTTAAAGCAGTATTCGCCACGAAAAAAAAAAACTGGGCCAACGGCGGATGTGGCGAGAATGAGGGGTTACGATGGACAGGCTGCATTGTTTATGGCGCCAATCGAACAGAGGAGTTGTTCACAATATAAGCCGATATTGAGAACAGAGGGAAAGTCGCCAATGCATTAGCAGGATCCTTCGTGCTTTTGCGGAATTACGCTGATGCAACAGACTGAGAACGGAAATTTTATCAGTTGTTGTATCGATAGAGAAGAAAGACATAGTACTAAAATGGTAACTCTTTCAAGTTAAATTTAAAAAAAACAAGAAAGGACGCTTCGAATTGAGTAGTGCAAAACGAGTACAGATGGGGTGAAACGGACGAAAGTGAGAATTTCAAGTTTGTATGCGCCACTTTGCTTCATTTGAATTTGCATGATTTTTGCCTCGTTGAACAAAAACTTCTTGTAACTCTAGAAATATAGGTTCTTTCTAAATTTGGGGCATTTTTTTCCAGGTTTTTCGAGAAGAGTTTGATTTATCGTTTCCACTCTTCCATGAACAGCATCCATTGAGAACAACTGTAGAGGTTTGTTCAGTTTTTCGAAACCTTTTATGTGCAAAAATTAATTCCTATTTTGGAAAAGTGAGTGTGAGACAAGACAGAAATTTTGAGAATGGCAACGAAAATTACAAATTTTGTTTACCGACTTTGATTTTCCCCGTTTTGTCATGATGCACATTCCCGCCATCAACTGGCCTGGTAAACTTTTCAAAATTGCTCTTTTGTTAGTGAAATTGCTCTTGGTTTTAAAATTTCCTGTCATGAATGGAGCCCTTTTCCAAAAATTGTTCTGGACCAGGAGGGACCCGAACCACTCCTCTTCAAGCCCGGACGTAATGTGTTACCACTACACCACCGATCTTTGTGCTCTAGGTTTAGCCTGACAGTACATCTACTGTGTGTCTGCCTTTCAAGGCAGGGTGCCCTCTTCTTTTCTTTTCCTCTCTTCTTTATGGCGGCTTTCTGGCCAGGTTTTCGCGGATTTCCGTGACACCTGCCTTGCTTGTCCTAATTTTTCTTGAGGACTGCTTTGTGTAGCAAATTCCCTTCATTTTTTATCTGAATTTTTACTACAACAACAGCTTATCCTTCCAGCACTTTTCTGTGCAAGCCACTGCCCATAACAGCTTTGAAGGCCGAGGATGGCAAAAAAAATGCTTAAACTGGACGCCCGTTAAAAATGAGTTTAATTTAGGCAGAATGGTCATTGAATATGGTAGACAAATATTTGGTAAGCTTCAAGGGCAAGCGATATGTGTATGGAATAGGCTCGGAAACGCGTGATTCGCTTTACCACCTACACAACGGACATTCAGTGGTGATGGTTACAACATGCAAGCATAACACAGATTGGAAAAAATATGAGGATGACCGTTGCGAAGCAGATAATGTCGAATATGACCGGTGAGTCTAGGCCGTATACTGAGAGAACCGTCCATACTGCATTTCTACCAAAAAACAAAATCATTCTAAAATGAGCAATAGCAGCGATTAATCTGAATTCTTCAATACGGTGTTAATTCCTGCGCGTTTCTGCGATTAGTTACGAATGTGCGTGTAAGTGCTTGTGTATGTGTGTATGTATGTGTGCATGTGCATACGTGTATGTGTGTGTTTATGCGTATCTGTGTGCTTGTACGTATGTGTATACCCGTGCATGTGTGTATCCGCATGCGTGAGTGTGTGCATATGTATGTGTGTGCATGTGTGTGCATGTCTATGTGTGTACATGTGTCTGTGTGTAAGCGTGTGTGTGTATATGTGTGTATTTGCATGTGTGTGTATGTGCGTGTGTGCGTATGTTTGTGTACACGTATGTGTGTATCCGTGTGTGTGTGTGTATATGCATATGCGTGCGTGTGTGTACGTGTGTGTGCACGTGTATGTGTGTATGTGTATGTGTGTGCGTATATGTGTGCATGTGTATGTGTATGCGCGCGCGTATGCGTGTGTATGTGTATATGTGTGCGTGTGTATGTGTATGCGTGTGTACGTGTGTATGTGTATGAGTGTATATTTGTATGTCTGAGTATGTGTATGTGTAAGTATGTATATGTGTGTGTATCTGTATGTATATGTATATGTGTGTGTGCATGTGTGTATGTCTGTGTGTATGCGTATATGCGCATGTTTGTATGTGTATGCGTGCGTGTATACATATGCGTGTATGTATGTGTATGTGTGTATGTGTGTATTTGCATGTGCGTGTACTTTTGTATGTGCGTGTATGTATATTTGTGTGTGTACGTGTGTGATGCGTATATGGGTGTGTGTGCGCGTGCGCGCGTACGTGTGTGTATGTGTGCGTGTGTATGTGTATGCGTGTGTATGTGTATTTGTGTGTATGTGTGTGTATGTGTATGTGTGCGCATTCGTGTGTGCGTGTATGTGTGTGTACGTGTGCACGTGTATGTATTTATATGTGTATGTATGCGTGTATTTGTGTGTATGTCTGCATGTGTGTGTATGTGTACGTCTGTGTATGTGTATGTATGTATGTGTGTATTTATGTGTGTGTATGTGTGCATGTGTATGTACGCGTGTATACGTTTGTGTATGTACGTGTGCGTGAATATTTGTATATGCGTGTATGTGTATGTATGCGTATGTATGTGTATGTGTATATGTGTGTATGTGTGTGCATGTGTACGTATGTGTACGTCTGTACATGCGTATGTGTGTATGTGTATTTATGTGTGTATGTATATGTATGTGTATATGCGTGTGTGTGTGCGTGTATGTGCGTGTATTTGCATGTATGCGTACGTATATGTGTGTATTTGCGTGTGCATGTGTATTTATGTATGTGTGCGTGTGTACGTGTGTATGCGTATGTGTGTGTATTTGTATGTATGCGTATATGCGTACGTGTGTGTATGTGTAGGTGTGCGTATGTGCATGTATGCATGTACGCGTGTGTGTTGTATGCGTGTGTATATGTGTATGGGTGTATATGTGTATGTGTTTGTATCTGTGCACGTGTATGTGTGTATGTGCATGTGTGTATGTGTGCATGTGTATGTGTGTGTACGTGTGCGTGTATGTATATGTATGCGTGTGTGTGTATGTGCGTATGTTTGTATGTGTGTATTTGTGTATGTATGTATGTGTTTGTGTGTATGCGTGTGTGTGTGTATGCGTGTGTATGTGTATGTGTGTGTGCGTGTACGCGTTGTATTTATGTGTGCGTGTATGTATATGTATGCGTGTATGTGTGTGTATGTGTACGTGTGTGTATGTGTGTGTATGCGTGTATGTGTATGTATGCGTGTATGTGTATGTATGTGTACATGTGTATGCGTACGTGTTAGTGTATGTGTATATGTGCACGTGTGTATGTGTGTATGTGTATGTACGTGTATGTGCGTGCGTGTGTGCACGTGCATGTGTGTGTATGTGTGTATGTGTATGCATGTGTGTATGCGTGCATGTGTATGTGTGTGTATGTGCGTGTGTATGTGTATTTATGTATGTGTGCATGTGTACGTGTGCGTATGTGTATGTGTATGCGTATGTGCGTGTATGTATGCGTATATGCGCGTGTGTATGTATAGGTGTGTGTATGTGCATGTATGCGTGTATGCGTGTGTGCTGTATGTGTGTGTACATGTGTATGTGTGTGTTTGTACGTGTGCATGTGTGTGTTTATATGTGTGCATGTGTGTGTATGTGTATGTGTCTGTACGTGTATGTTTGTGTATGTGTGTACGTGTATGTTTGTGTATGTGTGTACGTGTATGTGCGCGTGTGTGTATGCATGCGTATGGGTGTGTATGTGTGTGTATGTGTACGTGTGTGTATGTGTATGTATGTGTAAGTGCGCGCGTGTGTATATGTGTATGTGTGTATGTGTATTTGCGTGTATGTGTATGTGTATTTGCGTGTATTTGTGTACGTGTGTATGTATGCGTATTTGCGTGTGTGTGTACATGTGTAGGTGTGCGTATGTGCATGTATGTGTGTATGTTTATGTACGTGTGTATATGTGTATGTGTGTATGTGTTTGTATTTGTGTATATGTATGTGTATGTGTGTATGCGTGTGCGTTTGTGTATGTATTTGTATGTGTGTGCGTGTGTGTATGTGCATGTGTGTATGTGTATGTCTGTGTACGTGTGTGTATGTGTACGTGTATGTATGTGTATGCGTGTATGTGTTTGTGGGTGTGTATGTATGTGTGTTTGTGTGTATGTGTGTTTGTGTGTATGTGTGTTTGTGTATGTGTATGTGTGTATGCGTATGTATGTGTGTATGCGTTTGTGGGTGTATGTGTGTATATGTGCGTGTGTGTGTATGTGTATGTTTATGTATGTGTATGTGTATATGTGTGTATGTGCATGTGTGTGTATGTGTATGTGTGTATGTGTATGTGCGTATGTGTATGTGTGTGTATGTGCGTGTATGTGTGTATGTGTATGTGTGTGTATGTGTATGTGTGTGTATGTGTGTGTATGTGTATGTGTGTGTATGTGTATGTATGTGTATGTGTGAGTGTATTTGTATGCGTGTATGCGTTTGTGAGTGTGTGTGTATGTGTATGTGTGCGTATGTGTTGTGTGTATGTGTATGTGTGTGTATATGTATATGTGTGTATGTGTATATGTGTGTATGTGTGTATGCGTTTGTGGGTGTATGTGTGTATGTGTACGTGTGTGTGTATGTGTATGTTTATGTATGTGCATGTGTGTATGTGTGTATGTGTATGTGTGTATGTGTATGTGTGTGTATGTGTATGTGTGTAAGTGTGTGAATGTATGCGTGTATGTGTTTGTGAGTGTGTGTGTATGTGTATGTGTGGGTGTGTGTTTGTGTATGTGTGTATGTGTATGTGTATATGTGTGTATGTGCATGTGTGTGTATATGTATGTGTGTGTATGTGTATGTGTGTGTATGTGTATGTGTGTGTATGTGTATGTGTATGCGTTTGTGGGCGTATGTGTGTATGTGCACGTGTGTGTGTATGTGTGTATGTGTATGTTTATGTATGTGTATGTTCTTTTTTGCAGCTGGGATTATGAAAAAACCATGTCAAATTCGACTTTTTGCCTTACACCACGTGGACGACGTCTTGGCTCGTTTCGTTTTCTCGAAGCTCTTAGGCTGGGATGTATTCCAGTTGTCCTGTCGGATGATTGGGAATTGCCTTTTTCGGAAATAATCGACTGGCGTCAAGCTGTTGTTTTTGGTCATGAAGATACTGTGCTTACGGTGGGTGAAATTAATACAAAGTGTTTTCTGCAAACGGGCATTGGCCATTTTCCAGAAAAAATGGCTCTTGTAATGGACTTCTTGGTCTGTTGGTTATTCCATCTGTTTTTTTAGAGGGTTCTTTTTTGCATAGTTCGGCGAATGGGAATTAAATGCATATTCCCCTCGAGAAAGAATGAAATGTTTTTCGAATTTTTTACTTATTAATTTTACGTTTCACTTTAATATTTGACGAAATTTACTTAGATTTTTTTTGCTCAGTTTTTCTGTGCTTTCTTTCTTCTACAGGGAATTTTTGCTCTCCTGAAAAATATTCCCATTCTACTTTGTTTTGAGTATTCCGTTTAGAGATTTTGCATAGAATTTAGATACGATACATAGCCCCTCCTCGGCTTCCAGTGTGCTTTTCGGACTAATAACTGCATAGATTTACTTATCCAACCTTCTGTAACCACTGGTATTTTTAGGTTTCGGATATTCTCAGTTCGATTCCAGTTAATCGTATACTGTTTATGAAGCAACAGTCGCGAGGTTTATATCTGCGTTATTTTAGCAGCGTAGAAAAGATTGTGCTCACTTCGTTGCAGGTAACTTTTCGTTTTTATAAACAAATCGAGCAAATGCGGATGCGTTTGGATTTTGTCTGCTCGAGCATCCCTGGTAAAGTGACAAACTTTTTGATGATCCTTATGTTTTTCAACATCGATGTAAGCGAATTTAGAAATCTTTTTATTTAGAAATTTAGAAATTTTAAAACTTTAAAAGAAATTTAGAAGCCTTATCTTTCCAAGATTATTCGTCGCAGACGCACACACACATTCACGCTCGCACATATGCGCTC
>UYRT01078549.1:8242-19192 GCA_900617915.1 Gongylonema pulchrum
GCGAGGCCCATTTCTACGTCAGTTTCGGTGGTGCAGATGATTTAGTTGGTTCCCTAAAAAAAAGAAAGAAATGTGCTTACAACGCTAAAATCAGCTAGATCGAAACTCTTTTCCAAATCCGGTAAATCCATATCCTTTTGTAAACAAACACGCAAATGCTTTAGAATATGTTCCTTGCCAAAATGAAGACCGTTGCATTTGACGCACATGAAAACACTGAAAAAAAAAAAACATTTTAGGCAATAAAATTTAAATTCAGTAGCAAAACACGCCAGTATTGCCGTTACTCTCAATCATTTCTGCAACCTGAAATTCGCCGTATCCGTACGAAACGCTAAGATGCATGAAAACATTTATTACATTTGCCATGCTCTACAGAATCGAGCAGTATTTGCAAAAAACTTCAGCTTTCATGCTTGTATGATTAAAAAGTATAGCGCAAGTGTTGCAGTTTGAGCATTTGATGTGCCTGTAGGATAAGTTTGCAAGCAATAGCTCACTTTAGGCTTGCTGGCCCGAAAATTAACAGCAAACATCCTCCAAAAAAAATGTTTTCTGCTCAGTCTGATTACCGAATTAATTAGGTACCAAGCATACCCCGAGTTAAGCTTTCGCTCCCGCGTGCGCGGGACTTATGAGTTCTTTAAAGCTGGTTTTAAAATATTTAGATGTCGCACATAGAAATGGAAAACCCATGCAAAATTTCAGCCTCCTAATTTAAGTGACTGGCAAAATCGCTTTTCTTTACAAATTTCTTTGACGAGCCCGAAGGCGCAAAATAGGCTTATGCCAGTGCCCATTTTACGCACACCTGCCCGCGCATGGAAGACAAATATTCTCTTAACGTCAAAGTTCCCCAGCACTTGGTTCTCGAGTCGGCACTCTTGCCAACGATGTTTGAAATACCAGTACGTGTAGGTGTGAGCGCGAATGATAGTTGAATTTGAAATCTTTTGTTCACACAAAGATAAAGAGCATCAGTTATCTAATCTGGTCTCAGATATCATATTCTCACCAAACTTTTCCATTTTTTATGCGTTTTTGCCGTGCAGCGCTAGAACGCTGCAACAGGCAGCAAAAAAGCATATTGCATCGACCTTGTCAGTGCGTGTTTGTGTTCATCTGTCCGGTATTTCAACTCGACAACCACGCGAGTGTGAAGCTGAAATTTTGCCAGTGTGTTCCCCAGCCAACTGCCATCCCAGGATCGTGGTACCAACCCTCGTGGACATCTGGGCCCCGCGTACGACGCGAAAGTTTTGGCGGGAACATTGCTAATTCGAGAGTGAGAAAAGCTAGGAGGCTGAAACTTTAGAAGAATGCCCCCTATTCATGTACGACCGAAGCCGACTGTCTAGAAGCGCCTGGGACCCAAATAAGGACCATGAAGCTGCGTCAAAGCTGCTAACTTGAGAACAGGAAAAGCCAGAAATATGAAACTTTGGACATTGTTCCCTACTCATGTGCAACCAAAAGTGTTCAAGATCAGCCACCTAGAGTCGTCCGGGACCCACGTATGGGCACGTAGAACTTTTGACTGGAAAATCACTAACTCGGGAACTTAAAAATCTAGAAAGCTGTAACTTTAGGGGAATGTTCCCTACTCATGTATGGCCAAAATCAGTGGTTTAGAGGCGGCCGGCACCCATGTACGGTCACATGAAAGTTTTGGCGGCAAAATTACTAACTCGGGAAAGAGAAAAGCTAGAAAGCTGAAACTCTAAAGGAATGCTGCCTACTCGCTTACGATCAAAAGGTTTCGAATTCAGCCTCTTAGAATTACCCGGTACTCACCTACAGGAACGTGGAAATTTTGAAGGGAAAACTGCTAACTCGAGAACAAGAAAAGCTAGGTTGAAACTTCAGGGGAATGATCATTACTCACGCATGCCAAAAGTTTTAAAACTCAACCCTTTAGAACGGCCCGAGCTCAAGTACACGTGGAAATTTGGGCGGGAAAATCACTAACTTTGAAACAAGGAAAGCTAGAATATTGGAATTTTGCGGGAATGTTCTCTATTCACGTGCAACTAAAAGACTTCGAATACAGCTCTTTTAGTGGGGTCTTTTTCACGCACCAGCAACTTCCCATTTGTCTGATACATACATACATACATACACACACACATACAAACATACATACATACATATACACATACATAAAAAAGTCTGTATATGCCAGATGTCTCTGCGTTTTATACAACATAAATGTCTTAAAATTTTCCTGACAAATCTCAAACACTTACCTGTCATCGATAATTGCACCGATACTCGTATCTAGAACACTATTTTTATTCACATAAAGTCGCCCTTCTCTTGAGAATTTTTCAGTCAGTGAAAGGAGCAGGTCGTTTTTCTCATCTATCGCTGCTTTCGATGTTCCCTTTGCGCATCGTTGGCAAGAACCGTATGATGGCATATCAAATGATAACTGAAAGAGAAATATGCAAAAAAAAAACCCATCAAAGCTAGTTGCGTTGTAAAAAATGCCCACAATGCAGGTTAACCTCTACATGTCTTATCGGCATTGGACTGTTTTAGCCTTTTCTTGCATGCAAAGAGAAAAAGGCATGGGCTAGGATGGTGCTGTTGCATCATGAGGTCGCGTAGATCTCCAACGTGCATGATTACCAATTTTGCACAAAGAGGAATGAACAACTGCGGTCGTCCATCGAAAAATGCAGATTTGACAGTGCACAAGACGTCGGAAAAGAAGGACTGCGGAATTCGCGAAATGCATTCGCTTTTGAGGCTGCGATAAAACTGTGTTTTTGCTAGGTCCAAGTACAGAGAATTTAACTCCCAGATTGAATTAAAACTACAAATGAACACAAAATATCCTACAAAGTCATAGTTTCGCAGCTTCCTTGGCAAACGAAATGGCTACTACGCTAAAAATATCTTTGACGACCCCTAAAGCGTAGCACATGTGCAAATCAAAAGCGACTTGGGTAAATGACTTCCAAGATGGACGATTTGATAAAATTCCAGTTATTATTTCCCGTCTAGTTCTTGGGCTGGCATGGTGCCAACTCTGAAATTTGATGTGGCTTTACGCGTGGTGCAAGCTTGCGCAATAGCTGAATTTGAAATCTTTAGCCCAAACATGGACAAGGAAAGCCCTAGCTTATTTGATTCTCGGAACCATTTCCAGCCAAAAAATTTGCACACTTTTACAGTGTCCGTATGTGAGATCCAAACTGCCGCCAGCTATGATCTCAGGCACAAGGACGACGCATATGCCAGGAGCATGCTCGCAAAAGCTGAGCCTCCCAGCTTTCCTGATTACTGAGCTGGAAGTAAGTGACAAAGACCATTCGCCATCACATTGAAAATCAACGGAATGACAAATAAAGTGATGCAGTGTGCCGGGATGTCAACGACAAGATTGCAGATGGGCGGTGTGGATTTGGAAGAAGTTGACAGCTATGTCTACCTTGAGCAGGAAATAATATGCGCCACAATCTCTAGCTGGAGATTGCAATTTGAAAGAATTCCATGGCATCATCGATTTCCTCAAAGTGTCAAACCGGAAGGGCTGTGCCTACCTCCTCGAAACACTGTGTTGAAAGCAATAAATTATGGATGCGGGACCGCGGTTAAACATGAAAGCTGAAGAGCAAGCGCTAGCAGTGACGGAGCGGACGATGCAGCGGAGGATGCTTGAGGTATATCTCCGCGATCATATAAATAATCGGATCTCCGTCAAATGAACAGCTTGTAAGATATCACTGCGATTACATGAGAAAATAAAATCCGTTGGGTAAAGCATGCCAATCGCCTTGCCGACAGCCGAAGAACGTCGCTCATTAGCGCACGATATCTGCGAAAAGCAAACGGTCTCTCACATGGTTTCCAAAAAGGTTTGCACACATCGAACAGACGATAGGTACTAACTGGAGGTATGCAATCCCAGGATCAAGAGGCCCGGCATAGCTGCGTTCGGCGTATTTAAGTATCCTAGTAACATCATTAATGCTGGAGAACCACAATGATAGCCCGGGCTGTTCTGATACGTTTGCTAAGTACAAGAATGAAGAACATATTCGCCCTAGTTTTGGCATAATTAGAGTACAAAAAGCGGGAAAAATGCGAAAAAATATGAGTATCTGACCTGCTTGGCTTGCCTGCAATAATAGCATAGGCCTTCGGTAAGCTTTTTGTCACCGTTTTTGAGCTTCTGCCTCTTACTCTCCGGTTCATCCTTCTCTATGTCCAATGATTCGTCAGCAGACAAATCTTCATCGTCAGAAATCTATAACAATTTGTGCTTATGAATTACCACCACACGTGTTATTTCCAAAAAAAATTACTCAACAGTTATCAATGTAATGTATTACAAAGGCAAATACATGTGCTTGCCTGTGTCGCCATCAGCAAGGGGGCTAGAACGCCGAAAAAACGATGGCCTTGAGAAACATGATGATAAAAGATGCTCGACCAAAAACGCCACGGCGAACTCAAAAAAGATACCGCTGAGCAAGAAGAGGACAATTTCAGGCTATTCAATACAGTTAACTGCTTCCCAATTAATAGCTGTTTTTGATAATTTTTTGCAAGTACTAGCACAGCATTTCCTCCTGTCTCAGTTGATGCAAATGCACATCTGGTGGAAGAAAAATGTTCCCATTCCAATACGATTAAATGGTTTTCTGATGCTGCGAAACGTTCTATGGAATCCCACCACACTCAAAGCATCAAATACAGTGCAAAGCTGCCAGAAAAAAAAAAATATATATATATATATAACGGGAAACAAACATCTGTTGGTTTTTCAATCCAAGGTGGTACAATGCCGCCAGCAACTCTTTGGAGCAAAGGCCCCATCCTTGGGCATGTATCTGATGAACACGCAGGAGCCAAGAAGATGCCTTTCTCCAGTAAGCTCGTCATGGACTGTATTTCGCCCAGATGAGATAACAGATGCTCTCTAAAATACGCTAGTCAAAATGACAAATAAAACGAAGAAAGATAATTGTGAAACAAACGATAATCGGTGTGGAATCTTCGACAAAGTTATATTCTGAACTTGGTTATTCCAAACATACTTCTCTTCGCCCTCATAAGCACTGTCCCTTCGTTTTATTCCCTTCCAATCTAATCAAAAACTCCAACGACCAAACGGATGACAACATAGGAATCCTTTATTAAAGATATTACTAGGATGGACCCACAAGCTTAATGCAGCTACACTAAACTCTCCGACCTTAAACTGCGCATTTTCAGCTAGGACTTATCGCCTTTTCAATATATGTGCACCACCTTTCAACAGTTAGTTCAAATGACTGCTTATTTCCACACGGATAATATGTGACGTCTTCTACATTTCAGCAAGGCAAGTAACATGTCTGGTCCATTGAATTTTACTGTGAAACCCCGAACATCACCCAGCCAAGAGAATTTTTGTTTCTGACAAGATATCCGTATGTCATCACGTTCAATGCGGAACTGAAGAGGTGAAAAAAGCCCTTCCGGTTCAAAATATTGAGAAGGTAGACAACGTCACAAAATTTGCTCCAAACGACGTCCCTCCATTTCCAGATTTGAGATAGAGATTGTGGTGCCAACATAGACGAAACTATTCATTTCTTTCCAGCAAACTTTTCCTATCGGCAATCTGACCATCAGCATATCAATAATTTTTGTTAGATGTGTGTCCGCCTTTGCTTCTTACTTTGCAGCATCTCAGCAATCTCACGAGAGGCAACTGCAGCAAGAATTATTTAATTCACAAAAGAACATGATTTAACTGATCGCTACTGATCTCCACACTATTATGCTAATCTAGCTTCCCATCTTAAGACAGCACGTAAAAAAGATGGACGATACGAAATCACCCTGCCTCATATTCTCCCTGCTCAATATTCCTATGGGAGCAAAAGAAAACGTTATGCCCAGCCTACAACCGATGCTCAGTTTCTTAACAATTTCCATATAATTTCTATTAATCCTTCAACTCGTATTCAAGTCTATGTTATCAAATGCTTTTTATGCGTTTTTTTGCATCTATGCAATGCAGAAAACACATATTGACGAGAAGTTGTCTCTGCGTGTGTGGGTGTCTGTGTGTTCGTTTGTAGCGATTTTTCATCTCGAGACCTACAAAAGCCACAGGGCTGAAACTCTGGGAACTTAATCTACGTGCGTACACGGGCCACCATCTTCAAAATGGGCGCTCTTACCAGCGTGGTACCCACGTACGGGCCAGCCAAAGTTTTTTTCGGGTAAGTTGCTAACTTGAGAACCTGATAAGCTAGAGAATTGGAATTTTAAGGGAAGTTCCCCGTCCAAATAGGTATTAATGAGTTCAAACTCAGCCCTCATATATGCGTGGTATCTACGTACGGGCCCGTGAAAGTTTTTTTCGGGCAAGTTTCTAAATGGACCTGAGAAGCGAGAAGACTGGAATTTTGGGGAGATGTTCCACGTTCACGTAGGTATTAATGAGTTCAAATCCAGTCCCCGGGTATGCGTGGTGCCTATGTACGGGCTTGTGAAAGTTTTTCGCAGGTAAGTTGCTAAGAAACCAGGAAAGCTAGAAAGCTGAAATTTTAAAGAGATGTTTTCAGGCAGCAATGGTGGCTAGTCTCAATTAGCTTAGCCAGTAGCACTTGCCTAGTAGCACATTCCGATTCAGTTATCCCTTATCTTAAATTTTTGTTTCCGCTTTATCCTTTCACTACAGGCAGTTATTCCATTCGTCATGTTTTTTACTATTACTTGTCAAACTACTTCATTATAGCTTATGAACTGTCACAAACTGTCCTAAAGACAGGAAGTCAATACTTACTCGCAGTTAATTTAGATTGCAAATGAGATCCATCTTGCTACTGAAAGTTAGAAACCCGACTTCTTTCTCAGCTGCTGCCCATTGAATAGTCTTGCTACCCGCCTAGTGATAACTCTCTTGAACAGTCTGTACATAAGACAGAATAAACAAATCCAGCAGTAATTTTTCAGATCTTTTTTTTAAAACTCTTTCAAACTGCTGAACACCTCTCTTTGGGTAAAATGCCCGAACGGGAACGCGAGAACTATTTCAATGCCCGAACGGGCGCGCGAGAACTTTAACCTCCGTTTCTGATGAGTTCGACGCTAATGTCGTTGTTGCTGGAAACCTTTTCATCTGAAGACTGCGTACTCTATCCTGCTATGTTCTATCGATTTGTAGAAGAAATCATTCATGAATTCATTCCTCAATAGAGGTTTACCGCTACGGATGCACAATGATAAGTCTAGAAAGTTTCGCAGCGACATCCGTTGAACCATAGTCATCTTCTTGTTTTCTAGTTCCGTACACTGGGCCAAACAAAATGCAGAGGGCGCTGGATTATACTATCCCTTACGGCACATCAAATAGCGTTCGTTTTGCATTTTTGCGTGAACCGATGCTAAACAAAAATTGACTGTCCTTTTCTCAGCGCTTACAAACTGACCGGTAGAAAAGATCAGTGACGTAATAGCGTGGGCACACCGGGCACTTCAACTTTGTAACATCAGTTGGATGTTCAGTTATTTGATGCTTCTCAATATCGGCTGCACAAGTGAATTGATGCGTACAAAGTCTGCACTGTAACGGTATTCCAGATTTCATTGCGCATCCCCTCACCGTCACAAATCTAACACCGGATGGCCGAGATGCAAATAAGGTAACACAGGACACCAACTTGTCCAGGTTATGGTATCTCTGAAACATTGTGTGGATCAAAGAAACTTATGTAGCATGATGGTTTGAACCCAGCAGTGAATATTACTAAAGCTTTTTTTAAACCAAAAATCTGCCCCTAACAATTCACTGCTTCATCTGGTCTGACTACAGCGCGTACTACAACACCCTCAAAGCATATCGTCAGTAAAACTAACATAAAGGTAGCTGCTGCTGAACATTCTCAACATTCCTGTCGCAAAAAGGTGTCACCGCTTTTTCTTTACACGGCGAGTAACAATTGCAAAGGGATTTTAATGTGTTTTTGCATGTATGTAAATGCAACGCAGGTTACAGCGCATCAGGCTTGCTGGTCGCGCGTTTTTGCGCTAAATTCGCAGATCGCTAACAGTAGGGATGGTCCCTGCACTGTAGACTAACGCTTGGTCTCATATTGGCTGCTTTCGCCTCCTCGCATGCAGGCGAAAAGGGCATCAGCTGGGATGAAGGTGCTGCATTATGGACCCGCACAGACCTCCAGCGTGCATAATTATCAGTCTTTTGCATAAAGCCTGGTCGTTTTTTGGTGAATGCTCGTCCACTGAAAAAATGCAGATTTGAAGTCGAGAGAGGAATACGCTTTTAGGTTTGCGATAAAATTAAGTATTTTTTACATCTGCGTGCAGCGAATTTCACTTCCAAGACGAATTAAGACCCCACGTGAATATAGAATATCCCTACAAAATTTCAGCTTCGCAGCTTGTCCGGTTGCTGAGCTGTGAATGAGTCACAAAGTTCACTCGTTTCCGAACAAACACGCGGACGATTTCTCGACAATATGAGTTTTTGCTCACTGTAGCAGCACAATAAATGCACGTAAATAGCGGCGCGCACCAGCGTACCGGTGCTACCACGCGTTTTGCGCATTTCCATTCAGCGAACGTTGCCTGCTAAGGATTTTCACCGCTCTGTATGTTTGTATATGCGTCTGTCCTGTATTTTAATTCGGCAACCAAGCCATCTTTGACGATGAAATTTCGTCAGTGGATTCCCTAGCCAAGGGCCATCCCGGAGATATGGTACAAACCTTAAAAGTCTAAGCACTGCGTGCAATCAAGTGAAACTTCTTGCGAAAAAATTGTTAACTCCAGAAGTAGAAAAGCTGGAAAGCTGAAACTTTAAGGGAACATTCCCTGTCCACACGCAAGTTTCAAATTCATTTCCAGGTATGCGTGGCTTACATGCACGGGCATGTAAAAATTTTGGCTGGAAATACGAAACAAACCAGCAAACGACGCAATGCTTTTAACTTGTCGCCATCTCCTTTATCCAGCGATGACATGCACACTTGTAAATTGCATTCAGCACATACCAGCGTATGCATAGCAGATTTCATTTCAAACTAAAAAAAACTGATTATCGGACAAATAGTGAATATGAAAAAGCAGCTAGACTAAAAACCAAGAACTATAAGATAATCTTTTCCAGCACAGCTGACAGCAAAAAAAAAATGGTGTACCAACCATCGACGCAGAGTCAAACTAGTTGGCAATCTACCAATATGCATAATCCTATTACGACAGCACATCGCGTTAACTTTCCAGGTTAAATAAATACAACTGTCAAACTCAATTCATACAACTTCAGGTTAACTTAAATGGCGGCGCTTTATATGATTCCCCTTAATTTCCTTTTTCCTTATTTTTTATAAAAGAAACTGTACCAAATTGCTTGTTAAACTATGATTCTCCTATCTGTGCTTCTGCCTCTCATATGCGTTATAGTGAAAAAAAAAAACCTTTTCTTCATCAAGTAACAGCTGAAACATGTATTGGCCAAATTCCTGGCAACAGTGACTCTTCAACTGTTCCAGTGATGTGAAACCTTCGAAACAGCAATGACATGCATAGATGTACATGTTGTGATGACCGTATAGTATGTGCGCCTGAAAACCTATAATTAAGTCGAGCGAGACAGCGCGCTACTATAAAAGCCTGTAAATTCTCTCTGCCACTGTTATCAGGAAACTGAATATGAACAGCAAAGCTGGCTGGGATGATCATAATTTTGTGCGGATGTCTCCTATTAAAAAGTTCACTGCTTTGCTATTTGGCAAGTACACACATTGTCGGAATGTAGAACCACTAACCCACTATTTCAGGGTTTTTGCTTATTCCATTCTGAAAATTCTCCAGTGCTTCAAACCTGAAGCCACAGGTTAAGATATATTGAACGCTGGCGAGTAATTTCAGGCTATTTGATTTGCACTATTTCAATTTCGACTAGAAATTGTATTTTTCCGCCTGTGAGATTTAGGTATATACGGAAATCAATCCAAAATTCCCGGAGTTGCACGCAGACAGAAACATTTTCTTGAAATGCACGCGTTCATACGCGAAACATGGGCATATGTGGAAGCTGAGTTTAAAATCCTCGGCGTCGCACACGGACACTGGTTTTTTCAGCGTTAATTTTTTTCCGGTCAGAGGTACGTGCTCATGCATGAGATCTACATAAACGTAAGAAGAGAATTTGAAATCTTTGAGCTGCACATAATCATTGAACACCCTCGTAAAATTTTAGCTTTCTAACATTTGTAGTTCCCGAGTAATTTTCGAACTAAGCCTTTCATAGTCGTGCGTGAAATCCAGACGCACATGAAAGCTGAATTTCAGTATGGTAAAAAACATCCTTCCAGAGTTCCAGCTTTTTAGCTTTTTCGGTTCCCAACTTAAAAATTTTTATGCCGAAATTTTCATGTGCACGTATGTCAGTTCTGCTCAATTTTACGTCAGCGCGTAATTAAAACAACAACCCGCTAGCTACTTATTTGCCACATCATAAGCGGTTTATGTGGTTGAAAAAAGATAGTACAACTTTCGTCGCTCCATCACTCCACCACCAGCGTTTCGCCTTTTTACTTTGGCCAGCAACAGTGTTTCGCAAACGCAGGTCACGGCTTTCAAGACAAAGCTAATGAAAAATACATAGCTTTTCGGTTCCCAACAGTATGACTTACTGCCGTTACGGCGCATTCTGATGAATTCATTGGGGGATCCTACCCCTCCCCTCCCCCCAGTGTGTTAGGCAGCAATTGTTTTACTGCACAAAAGTCTGCTCGATACCCTCTGTCGTCCCCCTCCAGCAACCTTCGAGGGAGGGGAGGGGGGATTAATGGAACGACCGAGGGAGGAGAGAGGGAAGGGGGTGATGCGACGAGTGAAGGGTGGGTCTGGAACTGCCCAAGCGGGTGTAGTGGCGAAGAGAGAAGGTGAGGTGAAAAATCGTCCTCCTCCCCCCTCCCC